>CAAKHB010007415.1:91918-109072 GCA_901007665.1 Aeoliscus strigatus | reverse complement strand
TCACGTCTTGGGATTAGTTGTGTTCTTTTCAGAACGTCAGTGTCTTACTGTGTCTCGTGTTTACAGAATCACAGCTTTTTTTTTTTTTTTTTAAGCCAGAAAAAAACGTGGACAAACATATGTCTGTTCTCAGCGTGACTTTACAACATTTTCTACTAGTTCTACGTCCCAAAGTGAGCAAACGACAGCTGCAGTACCAATACACATCACAGGAAGTCGTGTTTCCTTCTCCGGCGGTCAATCGTTCTCGCTCATCTTTTGTTGCTCCGTTTGTCCAGTGAGTGGAGGTAGAGTCCTTTGTTCATTTTCTGGAACACAGTATTTCCCTGCATACACAGACTGCGTAGAAATACCTGCACGTTACATGTCAAGTGTTCTCTTTAGATGATGTGTGTGTTAAAGGCCAAACAGTGTTGAGTCTCTAACAACTAAAATCAATTTTCTACTTGTCTTTTTGCAGTTTTCACACTCGCTCCTGCACAGTAACACACAGTTCAATCACTTGTGATTTGTCTTCCGTTGAATTTGAACCGTGACAAAGCAACAACACCTCAGGTCATGTTTGTTCCCTGTCGATCCACAGCTCTGTTCAGCTCAGCTCTGTTCTGAGTCCTTGACCTGCCGTTTGCTTCCAGAAACAACAGATACAATACGAACACATGGAATTAATCAGGCCAACGAGAGATGCTTGAGATTTCTTGTATGAACGATGTGTTCACTAATCTGTTTTGTTACACATGAAAAACATCTGGATTCAACTACAGGTACAAGAAACACGAGGAGGTAAAAAACTCTGAAACTAGGAATTCACGTTGTGTGTGTGTGCAGCGATGGTCCTGTACAAACCTGTGTGTGTGTGTGTGTGTGTGTGTCTGCAGCTGCAGGTAGTGAGATCACACACTGAGATTAGTTGTGTTCTTTTGAAAATACCAGTGTTTGATGAATACTCAGGTGGAGTGTTTTTACTGCGTTGTGTTCACAGAATAATCTTTACCAAACTCAAGCTGATTGTTTATTTATACAAATATTAAACGTTTCCATTACAATCGACCATCACTGCAAATAAAACAGATTCATTCTGGATTTTCATCTGATACAACTTAAATAACTTTAGTTGTGGTCCATTTTCACACTGAATATCTAATTCGTATTGTC
Source organism: Aeoliscus strigatus (assembly GCA_901007665.1). NCBI lineage: Eukaryota > Metazoa > Chordata > Actinopteri > Syngnathiformes > Centriscidae > Aeoliscus > Aeoliscus strigatus. The sequence continues at coordinate 107,917 of CAAKHB010007415.1, read as the reverse complement.
CTGTTTTCAGTGATGTACCTACGTATTTAATAAGAAGCCAGAATGTTCAACACACCATTCACAGACAGATCCATCCAGTTCGACTCAGTTCGACTCAGTTTGACTTCAGTTGTACGGTGACAAACTGACACAGAAGCTGCGATGTGAGCGGCTCTTGCTCAGCGTTTTTATTTAACGCCATTAAAACAAGTTTGATAATTCGCAACGGGACAAACAACATCCAGGAGTTGTGAGTTCACAAACTGAAAACATCTGAGGAACAGAGAGTTTGTGTCATCTGAAAAGTTACTGGTACCAACAAAACACCAACCTGTCAAAAGACGGCCACAGAGCTGACGACAGCTGAGGTTCAGGAACGGGACGCCACCCCTCTCCTCCACTTCACCACCACTTAGCCAGTCGGGCCTCACCTCATTCCTGGTCCTCCAGGTCCACCCAGTCACTCCGGTGACAGCCACAGTATCAGCCCAGACACTTCCAGGAACCACAGGGTGATGGCTCCAGACGTAACCCCCCAGGTACCCGACTGGCTCATCCCTCCTTCTTCTTTCTTCCATTCATTCCATAACCCCTTTCTCTTCTCATCCCTCTGTTCTGACCCCATTTTTTACTCCACTCGTTTCAACCTTGTCTTCCACCCATTCATTTTGACCCCCTTTCTTCACAGCCTTCCGCTTTGCTTTCGCTCTCATCCCTTTGTCCTGACCCCCTCTTTTGCTCATCCTTTCATCTTGACACCTTTTCCTTTTTCAACCCCATTCTCTCTTCCCTTTGTTTGACCCGACCGTCTTTCGCAACCACCATCAGGTTCATCAGGTCTTAGACCAATTCCACACTGGAAGTGGATCACGGGAGAATCAAGACAACAAAGACCAGATGAATCACAGGAGGTCAGACACAGATGACGCTCATCAGGGTGACGACAGCTGATCACTTGAGGCGGGATATTGGACAGGAACCTCCAGCAACAGAGGTTGTGACAAGAAAACTAAACTAAACTACTGAAACATAAAAAAGTAACTGGTGAATATTGAGGATTGGAACAACAGAAACAGGACACGTTGTGATGTGACGTCAAAAACGTCTGGATGGACATCAAGATCAGTGAGAAACAGTGTGGACGGATTGAATCCAAAACAATCGTTTAGATTTAAAAACATGTTGTCATGGTAACATGAGAACCAACGCTACAAACCCCAAAGCAAAGAGCTTCAGCTCAGGTTAGAGACGTCTGTGGAATCCAGAGGGCACAAACAGAGTAGTTCAGTAGTTTTGACACATGGTGAAACATTTTCCCACTCACACACTGCAGCGGAGGCGGCCATGATGCGAGGGGCAGATACGGTTCACTAATGGGTTCAGTGCGAATGAACTCACCAGAACATCTGAAGAAGAATCATATCATGATTTGCTAAATATACTTTAATTTACTTCCAACTGCTAAACACAATGTCACCAGATCTTAAGAGAAGAAAAGTCTACAGCTTCATACCAAACGTATTCCACTTCAACTTAATGAACGATCCCTTGAAAGTCTGGTGTTTGTGTGTGTGATCAGTTTCCGTGAGATATTTTAATTTACTGCACTTTTGAGTCACAAAAATTAATCCTGCGTCATTAAAATGGTTCACATTGTTCAGTGATTCAGCGGTTTACAGGGAATCACCTAATCCTGCGTCATTAAAGCGGTTCACGTTGTTACACAGTACAGCATGGAACCATGGAACCACCTCCACAGGGGTCGAGCTGCCCCAAGGGTCTGACTGCAGGTGACCTGATCTAAGCCAATGTGGAAACGCTTTCCTCAAAACAATTGTGTTATCACTGGTGTTGTGTGAGCGACCTCAGAGTTTGGGAGGAGATTGTCAGGGTTTTGTTTTTGTCTGTCTTTCCTCCTCCTCCCTCTTCCCTCAGTTTGGCAGTGGAGGTGTGGCCAGGCTGACTGGGGAGCAATCAGCACACCTGATCCTCATCAGTGCTCTGATTGCTCCGGCTCTGGCCTCACCCCACTGCCAGGTTGGTTGTGCTTCAATGCCAGACTCTCCAGCCGTTTTCTCCCGCATTCGTTGCCTCGCTTATGTTACTCTCGTTTTCTTATTCCGCCTTTGTGCACGCTTTCCGTTTCCGTCTCGCCCTTTTTGTGGAGCTCTTTTTGTTCCCCCGTTTTCTTCCTACCCGCTCGCCACGGTGCAGTGATTTTCTGTTTACTGTCGACTCTGTTTGTTCGTTCTCGTGCCCGTTTTGTTACCTGCTTGCGTAATAAACTCTCTGTTTATCAGCGTATCCTGTTTCCTTGTGTGATTTCTCCTGCACTTTGGATCTGCATAAAAACCCCGGGCTCACGCCCCCTTAACAGGGGTTCCATGGGAGGAAAGGGACTCCGCTGTCCAGACAGCCTTGCGCTATCAGCCTGGCTTAGCCATCACGACCAGGCACTGAACAGCCTACTGGAGACGACTCAGCAGCTCTCGGCACAGGTAGGCCAGCTTGCTACTCTGGTGAGGGCCCACACCGCTGTGCAGGGCGCTCCTGTAGCGCTAGTCCTGGCTCCGGCGCCCGCCCCTACCCCAACAGAGCCTAACTCAGCCAGGGACATTCCAACCTCCAGCCCTGAACCCTTCCCAGGGGAATTTAATAAGTGCCGCAGCTTCCTTTTTCAATGCCGCCTAATTTTTCCTCAGAAACCTCAAGTCTTTTCGTCAGACGCGCTAACCTGGGCTGAATGCCCCGAGTAGTCGCCCCGAGACTTCGACACCCTCTCATGAGTCCTTCATGAAGTTGTTCTGTGCAGTTTTTGACCACCCCGATCACTGTGGCAATGCCTCGTCTCGCCTGCTCGAGCTCCGGCAGGGGTCAGAGCATCGGATCTGCTCGGGCGCCTGCCTATACTGTGGTGATCCCGCTCACCCTCTGTCAGGCCTTTTCTTCTTCAATTTCGACCAGGGTCTCGCAACGACAAGCCCGACACCTTGTCGCTGCAATTCTCAGGGACCGAACCTGGCTACCTGGGAGGTGGAGGAAGCGGTACACAATGCCCAGCTGGCGGGACCGGATCTCGGCAGCGGCCCTCCCCATGCTCTCTTCGTTCCTGCCCAGGTACGTCCTCAGGTGCTGCAGTGGGGCCATTCCTCCAGGCTTACCTGCCATCCGGGCGCCACTCGCTCATTGATGTTCCTCCGATGGTGGTTTTGGTGGCCTTCCTTGGAGAAGGACGTATGGGAGTTCGTCGCTGCTTGCACTGTGTGCGCCTGGGGCAAGGCATCCCACCAAGTGCCTTCCAGCCTCCTCCAACCACTCCCGGTCCCACATCGACCATGGTCCCATGTTGCCGTGAATTTCTTCACTGGGCTGCCTAAGTCGAGAGGTAAAGACAGTCGGTCCACACACTCATACACAGACAAACACAAGTACTCTGTATACTACTACAGGGTGGACAAGAAAGGTTTTAAATATAACATCAGTTTAGATTAATTTCTATTGATTTTATACTGTTTTTGTTTATTGTTTTATGATTACATTATCATTTATGTCATTATTTTGTTTTCATTATTGGATGTTACTGTGAAACACCTTGGGCTGCATGTATATGTGCAGGCTGATTTATTGGTTGGGTTCAGTTGACAGAGTAAATATTATTTAGACTCTGTGGAAAACAAAGACTTTTCCTGAAAAAAAACAGAGTTTAGGCCTAGTATATTTTATCAATATTGTCAGTGTGTATGTGTGGCCCCAGTCCACAGCAGCTGATCGCTGACGTGACGAAGCAGTGGTGAACGCTGAACCTCTCAGTTCTCAGAACAGATGCAGCATCAGGCTCATTAACATCGGAGCAAAATATGACTCTGAATTACTGCTGACGTCGGAGCTTAATTTGGATTCTCAGAAGTCAGAGCCTATGACAGTGCTGACATTTGTAAACAGAAGCTAAAAGCCATTAACCTCCCCATCACCCCCCCATGTGACCTCTGAACCTTCATCCACCAGCAAAGCATCAGCAACACACACCCAGACACACACACACACACACACACCTGTTACATAGAGAAATAAGACTCATGTTGTCACCAAGTGCACTGACACCCCCCCTGGTCAAACAGAACTTCTAGCAAGTTCTTAACTCCATAACTCGGTCAGCTGACATCCATCTCCACAGCATCAGTATCAACGGTCTCCTCCAGAAAACCCTTCGCCAACGACAACAACTCATCACCAGAACCCGTCAGCAGGAGATCTGAGCCGATGTGTGGACAGAGCAGCTTATGTTTATTTGTCTATTTGTAATTGGTTTTGATTCATTTGTACTTTTCTCTTTGTGTTTGTCAGAAAAGTCACCCCTAAATAAATATATCATTATTTGTATCACTACTTACATTTGGATTTTCATTTTATTATTATTATTAGTAGTAGTAGTATTCACACAATAATTGTTTCTTTTTAAAACTGATCAGATTCTGATGAGACAAGTATTTGTCACCAATCAATAATGTATGTGTGGGACAGAACACATCACTTGCTGTTTATTCATTGATCAGCTAATTGGTTGTTTGCTGATGTTATATTGACGAGATAAATACTTATCATTATCATCAACAAATATAATAAAAATTGGTCCACAGGTCACTCATGCTCCTTCAAATATGTACTGTAGCTGCTTTTTCTTTTTTTTCTTCTCTTATTGCAGATGAATGATCATCGGTATGATTGTGTGTGTGTGTGTTTTGGGGGGTGCATTGTGACCCAGCTCATTGTCAGTGTTTCTCTCTGAATGTCACCCTGACTTCAACAAATAGGATCCAAGCATCTTCCATCCTGACACACACTCACACTTAATTTTGGCAGAAGCATGGAGCGAAGGTGGACGAGGGAGGAGGAAGGAGGAGAAGGAGCAGGAGGGGGGAGAGGGTGGTGGTGGAGGAGGAGGAGGAGGATTACGTGTCCCTGGCTCATTCTGACAGAAACATGAGCAGGTAATTACTTTCACATTGACGAGTGAACATCTTTATCACGCTCCATCTGCTGCGATGACACTTAATTGAGGAGGAGATTAGTGTTTGAGTGGATGAGACTTAGGGAGTGAAATCAGGTCTAAATAAGACAACAGATGTTGCTATGGCAACAGAAGTTACACATAAACTTACCAACTCCAGTTTGTGTGTCCACACACACACACACACACACACACACACACACACACAGGACATATTTTAATCATCTGACTTGAGATCAGATGAATCGAATTGTGTGTGTGTGTGTGTGTGTGTGTGTGTGTGTTTATCAACAAATAAAATAATTCATTTTATTGAAAATCTACATAAACCACAGACACCTGATTTGTGCAATAGAATCATGTTCAATATTGTGTGTGTGTGTGTGTGTGTGTGTGTGTGTGTGTGTGTGCGCGCATGCATGTGTGTGTTCTGTATCAACCCCACGTGTTCACTCCTGTTTGTGCGTGTGTGTGTTTGTGTGTGCGTGAGGTTTTATAGATGTTTGTATTTTTCCTGAGTTCTGGTTTCAGCTCCTGCGAAGAGTTTTACAAACTTCAGTGTTTATGTGTCAAATAGAGGAAACTTTTTTCTGCCTCAACAAACATTTATGGCTCCCAGTTTTCTAAAACCTTATTCTGTGACACACTGGGCTCGGGAGCCAGAATCGTTTCACACTGACACGCTGAAGGTGAATCACGTCAAAGGTCATTTCCTCTTCAGGCTGAGCCTCCACGCCCCCCTCCACCAGGCCCCAACACGCCATGTTCAACACTTTGTTTAAAACCGTTCTTCTACTTTTTCTACTTATACTGAGTTTGGCCGTGAAGTACCACTGGGTAGTTTAAAAGGTTCTCAAGGGAACTGCAGACCCTCCAAGTTACTGTGACCTGACAAGTGAGAAGAGGGAACCTCCAGGGAACTAGATCATCTCGGCGGAGAACTGAGACATGCTGGACAAACCTCCAGCCAGTGTTTTTTACTCTATGACAGCCATGTGTCGGTTTGTTAAGACAGATGGTTGGTTTTAGATATGTACGTGTTTGTTGATGTTAAACAGACATCAGACATTGTTTTTTGTAATGCCTGCAGGGAACGACGTTCTGACGAAGGAAGCAAACCATGACATACAGTTTCTGGAAGTTTGCTTCTCTCTCCTTTTCTTTTCCTTTGTTATTTATTTGCTTATCAAGTTCAACTGGCTTGTTTTCTTGTGTGATATTAATGACAACACACACACACACACACACACACACGTTCAATGTCTAATAATAACATGTAAAAATAATAGTTTTTGTTTGTTAATTCCATGGAAATCAATAGTTTTAGGTCTGATATGGTCGTGTTCTTTCATCCCGAGTCAGAGAATCGTTATTGCTCATTACAGATTGTCCTTATATCATGTCATGTGTGTCTGTGTGTGTCTTTTTATTCACCATGAGTTTATTGTGTCTTGGGGGAGAACTGTAAATGTCACAAGAGCAGAAACAATCATGACATTTCAAGTGATAACAGAGTCAAACACCAGTGGAATGTTTCTGCCTCTTAACGCCTCGGTGACCCAAATCAACCAGTGTCATTGGTTGTTGCTGCTTCATGTGGAACACACTCGTTCCGCTGTTTGTGTTGAAATGTGAGTGAACGTGCCTGCAAACATAGTCCAGACGTGACAACATGTTAGCGACCATCTGCAGAGGATTGTGACTGAACATGTCGCATGTTGACTGTAAATAAGCTGCTTGTGTCGTCTGCAAAGAGGTTTTTTATTCTCATTATCTCGTCACCAACAACATCTTTGTTTCAAGGAGAAGAGAAAAAGTGACATTCATGAGTTTTTTTCTCTTTGTTTTCTGTTTTCACACTGTTTCACACTGCTGTCGACTCCTGGTCCTGGTGGACATCTGGTCCAATTGTAGACTCCTGGTCCTAGTGGACATCTGGTCCTAGTGGACATCTGGTCCAATTGTAGACTCCTGGTCCTAGTGGACATCTGGTCCTATAGTAGACTCCTGGTCCTAGTGGACATCTGGTCCTATTGTAGACTCCTGGTCCTAGTGGACATCTGGTCCTATTGTAGACTCCTAGTCTTACCGTAGACTCCTGGTCCTATTGTAGACTCCTGGTCCGAGTGGACATCTGGTCCTAGTGGACATCTGGTCCTAGACTCCTAGCTTGTATCATGCTCCTGCAGAACTTAATGATTGTTCATTAGAAGCAGGTGTGTGCTCGTCTCTAAACCTGAGGCCACATGAATGAGGTTGTGACGTAATCGAACGTCAGCTGTGTTGTTTTCTGTATTTGTGTGGCTCCTTAGTTTCATGGCAAACACACACACACACACACACACACACACACACACACACACACGCACACACACACACACACACACACACACACACACACCAAACATCTCCACCACACACCACAAATGTGATTTCACCACAAACTGCAGAATCATTCAATGTGGTGACAGAAACAAACTGAAATGGTGAAAACATTTTCTTCCAATGTTCTCTGAGGAAGGAGAGACGAGCATCCAGCTCCCAAAGTCACAGACTCATTCATGACAATAGGAGCAGATGGTCAGGTGGTGTGGTGGTGGTGAGGTGGAACAGCGAAGAAACTTCTGTAGAAGGACACGTCAGTGTGTCATGGACGTCTTTCCAAAGGGAACACGTGCAGCTCATGGACATTTCATGGCTCATTGGAATCATCTGAAGATTTTCAGTTGGCACACTCAAACTGGTTGATGATGTCCATCAGCTTCATTCCCGTTTCTGCATCCGCCCACTAGAAGCACTGAATGATTTTTCCAGCAGCAGCGAGTGTGAAGGCCGTGAACCGCTGCCAAACACAAATGTCTCTGATAAGAACTGACTGTAACGTCTAACACCTGTAGCTGCAACATTCCTCTCCTTCAGCCTGATGGTTTTACAAACTGGGTTCAGTGATCTCCTGATGAGTGAACTCAGTTTGCACCCAACATGTCACGAACGTAAAAATCAAATCAAAGCGGCTGCTTGCTGTCAATGGACAGTGGGCTCATATCTGAAGCCGAATGTCCATCACCTTGAGGTGAAAGGAGGAGTAGATAGCAGCGGCAGAGAGAAGAGAAGAAAAGGTTTGTGAGCCAAGGCTGAGACATACGACCTTCTCAGCAAAAAAATGTGAAGTGAAGGTCACAAACAGGCAGGGTGAGCGTCCCCAGTTTGGGTTCGAGCAGATCTATGGTGTTAAATAGACTCATCATCACCGCAGCTGCTGGAATACGAGACAAACATTCAGATCAGTGAGATCGCTGTGAACTTTCACAGTCACACACAGAGGAAATAATGACACTAAGACGGGTGGATTATTGTAGAGTAAGCTGCATTATTAAAGTTTTCTAAGCATTTTTGCGATAGAACAAACTGATTTATGATACTCACTCCAGCTTCCTGCAAACTTTTGATTTATTCAGAGATACAGATTCGATACAACAGGTTCTGCTTCATAATGCAGTAGAACATCCAACCAAAAGTACACGAATCATAGTGCACCTGTATGATATACTATAAAGCATAAAATAAACTACAAGTAGAACTTATGCTACTACTAAGGGGAATGCACTATGAAGGGAACACAATATAAACTTCGCAATTGAATATCAACTATGAAAGTGCTATAAATATAAACTGTGACCGATGGAAGCAGCTCATATCTCACCAGTTGCTTTGCACATATTTTGTCCTGGACAATGCCAAGGTCACTGTGGATGAAACAGACGAGTCCTTGGCCGCCGCTGTGGTACCGGGCCAGTGCCCGCCCACGTATGCGAGAGCGTTTGATCCCTCCACACACACACTTCGGACTGAGCGCTCCAAAGACAAGACGGCTTCATGGTCACTTGAGGACATCAGACATGTTACCGAACACGTTTCAGACAGAAGTTTAACAAATGAAACGTGTGTTCTTTCTGGTGAACGAGCTGTCAGGGGAGGAGAGACATAAATTAACAGACTTGTTAACATTAGCATGTTTACATGTGCTCCCATACTGACACTGCTGATGCGTCCCTTTTAAACACACATCAAATCAAATAAGGAAACTGGGATGTGACTCTGCTCTGCAGACGTGAGCGTGTTTTTCCTGTTTCATTGTGTCTGCAGCTCTGACCCAGTGTCGCTCTGACCCCACGACACACAACAACACAGTACACACAGGACACACAACACACACAGGGTACCCCCCAGGCCAGGACCCAGAGACCTTCTCACTAGGAGGCGACAGTGTTAACCACTTCCCCCACCGTTTATTTTCACCTTTGGAAATTGCTCCTTAGTCATATTTTTTCCAGTCAAAGCTGCTGTGATGTACAGATTTTCCTCTGGGATGAATAAATGAATGAATTCTGATTCCAATTCCATAGCTACACAGTTTGTTTTTCCCAGACAGACGCTGGCAGCAGTAGAAGCAGCCACTTTGATGCCATCAAATTTGCAGTGACAAACTAAAAATCAGCCCAAGAGCCACAGAGAGTGTTTTCTCAGAGTGAGCGGACGCTAGATCTGATGGAGAAAAACCTGCTTGTTTTTACATTTAAATGCAAACCGCGTCCTTCCACTTACAAAGGCTGTGCTCCCCAAGTATTCGCCAAAGGTTTGGGTCCTGTTGAGGGGGGTCACTGAACACCAACAGTTGCAAAAGCACAAACAGAAAAATACCTTATATATCCTGCAAAATTAAGCATTGCAACCAAATCTACTTTGGCATTGTCAAAATCAAACTTTTATACCAAATGGCACACACGTAACCAACTACACACTGTTGGGACTAATGTGAGGATGAATCATGTATAATGAAAAAATTACTCTCATCTTTAGTAAAATAGTTCAAACTTGTTCACATGCAAAGAAATATTTGCAGATACACACACATGCTGTTGAAACATTGACACCCCCCCCTCACCCACAAACAAGTCAGTACAACACAGCAGATACATTTACAATGGAGTGAAAACTGTGCTCACATAAAACATAGTGCTCTGGAAGGGGTGTGGAAGTTCAGGAGTACAGACAAATATGCAGGAGCCAGACCCTGGAGAGAGTTATAGACACTGAGAAATAGTTTGAAGTCAGTGCAGTAGCAGATGGGAGGCCAGTGGAATGACGCGAAAATAGAGTGATATACTCATGCTTTCTTGTGCAGTTGAGGAGATGGGCGGCTACATTTTTAACCAGCTGTAGGTCGTGGAGCTGAGACCAGCTCATGGCTCACCCTCTCTCTGGACTGGTAGACCATGGTCTTGGCTAAGATTCTGAGGTGGAAGAAGACGTTCCTAACCACTGTGCTGATCGAAGTTGAAGGTGCTGTTATAGATTATGCCAAGGTTTCTGACAATGGGGGTGGGATGTTAGAGGTCAGAGGGCCTAGGGCATCGGTGGACAGGGACGGAGACGTTTTGCCAAAAATGATCATCACAGTCTTGCTCTCAATGAGACTCAGACAATGAGAAATCAAACACTGTATCGGAAACAGACAATTTAAACATAGGACAACCCCCATGAGGGACTTTCTAGAACTATTAGAGACAGCACACAAAGCAGTGGTGTCCTATCGGGACTTCAGTGGGCTGAATAAGGACATCTCTAAGGGTTTGCAGTTAGGTTAGGGTAAGTTAGGTAAAGGTTGGGATGGCAGCAGCAGCCTGAAATATCTTCAGGTTATGGAAAAGTACCCCCCCACACACACTATAAAAATGGATTGAAACTGACAGAAATAGCATCATACTAGCAGATGCTGGCAAGAGTTAATGACAGGGAGGAAGAGACAGGGCCACGGGACCATTTCTTTACTGTGAGCATGGAAGAACAACTTGATATGAACTGAGTAGATGGTATAACTGTACTTAATTACACTGTATTGGCATGTATGCTTAGGTAGCTTATACCAGATGGGTTCTTCCTCCCCCTCTCACTCTCACACTCCCACTTCCTCTTCCTCCCTCTGCAATGTCTTCCACTGTTGTAAAAAAAGGTGCTCACCTGTTATATCGTTTCCCCCAAGAGATGTTGTAGAGCCTCATGGCTCTGGGGAGGAACGATCTCAGTCTGTCAGTGGCATCGGACATTGACAGCAGTCGGTCACTGAAGCTGCTCCGACTCCAGTTGATGTCCCTGTGCAGTGGATGATCTGTATTGTTTATGATGGACAGGGGCGTGACGTAAATTGACATAAATGTGACGTCATGTCAGATTGTTCCGGCAAAATGTGTGTACCTTGTACATGTGCAAGTGAAGTGAACAAGCAGTGTGGCTGTGATTCAGACAGTAGTCGGATGCTCCTGAACACAACGTCTCCATAGAAAATGGCACCAAACATCTAACAAACATTCAGTACAGTTCTAGATTTCTGAGAAATAAATGTCACTGGTGGTTTAATGTTCATAGTGTTCATTCAGAGCAGGATCTCGCTCCAGATCACAAGATGAAGGCAGAACAGTTGGCCTAAATATGGTTTAAAGAGGCAAAAAAAAAGGGGGGGTTATCACATCACCACAGGCTGATAACGCTCATAACTCATAACACTCTGAACATGAATACAAACCAATGGATTCATTGAAAACCAGACACCCTCTGGTGGTTGCATCAGCAACAGCAGGTTTCTCAGGTAGGTCGTCAGCAAACAGCAGCACCTTTTTTCACCTTCAGGTTGTTTTAGGTCATTGTGCTGCCGTGGAACCTTTACTGAGCCCTACCTTAAACTAACCGTTACCTTACCTTAACCTAACCTTAACCACCACCCAACCATGACCTAACCTTAACTCAGCATCAATCTAATCTACCCTGAACCTTTCTGGGCCTCTAACCTGACACTAACCTAACCTGACCTTAAGCTAAATCAGCTAAATTAGATAATACATAATACATTTTTTGTATTATCTAAATTAGATAATCTAATCTAAATTAGATAATACAAATCAAATAATCAAATAATACTAATAACTGTGTGTTTTTTACACTGTTTTTTGTACTAAAACATTTTCTGTGACTTTGTTTTAGCAACTGGAGTTTCAGTTCGTAAGTGAAATCAACTGAACCTGTGGGGTGAAGTTCCATAATTGTTTTTTCTTTATGAACTGTTGCACACAGCGGCAGGAGAGAGAGTAATTGAAAGAACGATTCAGTGCTGCTTCCAGTTCTCCTGATGACTGAACCCAAACACACAGTAAACTGGTCCCTCCCTCCCTGTGTGTGTGTGTCTGTCTGTGTGTGTCTGTGTGTGTGTCTGTGTCCGTGTGTGTGTCTGTGTGTGTGTGTGTGTCTGTGTCCGTGTGTGTGTCTGTGTGTGTGTCATTAATACTGTAATCATCTCGTTCTGTTTCGGATCCTTTCCGCCTGCTGCATTCCTGGGGATGAAGTGTGATTATATCCTCTGCTCCACCATCACACCCTGGAGGAGGTGGTGACTCCTGCAGCTCCTCCAGGACCTTCACTCCATCAACCTTTCTCACGACCGGACAAACTCTCTGCGGGAAATGAGCCAACCGGGCGGCAGCTTTTCTCCCGGCATGCCGCGGAAACCCGGAGAAAGTCGCTTCCAGTTGCCCGGAAACTCGCCAGGGACCCCCCGGAGAGAAGATAATGTTTACGGGCGAAGTGGTCGGAGCTGCGACATGGAGCCCCCGGGCGGTCACCCAGTTGCTGCCGCTCAGGACGAGCAGCTGAACGCCGACAGCCGAACGGGCTTCTCCGCCTGCGCCACCATCTCTGAGACGGCCCGGGAGCTGTGCAAAGCGGTGTCCGTGTCTCTGGGACTGGCCCCGGACATGGAAGTCGCTATGCTCCCGGACGCTCCAGAGCACTTCTGTCGAGTCGGAGCTGCTCTCCAGAGCTGCTCGGAGACGGTGAGGCTCCGGCGGTACATGCAGGACGATGAGCCGCTCGGAAACATGGAGCTTCTCCGAAGTTGCCGCCGGACGACAAAGTTCCCGGTGTGCGAGTTGGAGGTGAGAAGCACCGGGGAAGAAGCAGCAGAACACCGGGACACTGCTGCTTCCTCCACCTGCCCGTACGCTCCGGCACTCGACCCGGGCCACGCGTCCGGAGAGCGGCCGAGCCGAACCTTCAGACCCGGCGGAGGGGACGTGTCCTCGGGGAACCGGCTGGGAGTTTGTCGGCCGCCGCAGCTCAACGTCAAGTCCGAAGAGATAAGCAGTGAGTCCGAACTGTGGGGCAGTAATTCCACCTTTAATGACAAGTACGAGTCTCGGTTCTGGGGGTCCAGACATCGTGTCAGCAGCACCGGTGGCGGCACCACCTTCATTCGGCACCCGTACGAGAAGATCCCCGACCCCCAGTGGTACCATGCTGCCGGGGTGCTGCGGCCGCCGTACCCCGCCTCCAGCTGCATCAAGACGGAGGTCGGAGAGTGGCTGGATGTCGCCTACAACGAGTCCGGGTGAGAAAGATTTAATCACTTAAAGCAGCTGAAGGGTTTATATCCTAAGTGAAATTATAGCCAGACCGACACCGACCTGGACCTGTGCCCGTGTCTGTGGTCACTTCACAGCTACTCAGACTGTTCTGTTTTGATTTCTTCCTGGACACATGTGAGCAGATGATCAGATGAAATGAAGAACGGAATGTTTCTGGTTCATGTCTTTGTTATATGAGACAGATGGTGACATGAAGCCAGGCTGAAGTTTTACTGCGGAGATGAGTTTGTCGTATTTGAACAGAGGGAAGAGATGTTGACAGGTACTTTTCAAGTAATGTAGTAAACATACACATCTGTAAGAACATGTAGATTTTTGTATGTTGCTGCAGTTTTAGAAATATCATTCAGCAACATCGTGTATGGTTACATGACAAATATTGAAGGTGAAAACAGGTGAAAATGTTTTTTTTTCAATGAATAAAAGTCTGACAGTCAACAATGAACAGCTGATTTTTAAATATTCTCTTCTCCACCAAACGTTTCCGTTCCTTCAAAAAACAAGCACACCATTGTAAAATTAGATGAATCGTCAAAGTAAAATGTGTTTGGTTTCATAGTTCATACCGTGGAAACAAATACTGAATTTAACTAAAGTGAAAGATGAATGAGATGAATCGTCAAAGTAAAATGTGTTTGGTTTCATAGTTCATACCGTGGAAACAAATACTGAATTTAATTAAAGTGAAACTCCTGACGGTATAAATAGTTTTATACATGAATAGTTTTATACATGAAGTTGGTCAGAATGAAACATGTTAACAAACATTTCTTTGCTCTATAGTTTTAATTTGTACAAAAGTCCCTGATGCTGTTCCATGTCCCCAGTTTAACGTTTTATCTTTTTTCCTCTGGAGATTCTCAGTCATAGATACAGAGACATGTCTGCTCAGGCGTCCATTCATCCTTGTGTCCATTCCCGCTGTTCGCCATGGACTCGAGTGTGGCTCTGTCCTGTCAGGAGTTTGTCACACTCAACCAAACGTGCTCAGAACTCGCTGAACTGCTTCATGAAGAGAATGACAAATGTCATCACAGCGAGTGTGTATACAACGCTCTCCTTGTGACCTTTGACCCCTGTGATGTTTCAGTGGCCCGGTGCAGGGCCGACGGTGCCTTGTGATTCTAACATCTCTGTGTAGAACCGCTGAGGACACCGAAAGCCTCCAGCGGGCCACGAATCACTAATGACACACAGAGTTCAGGAACAAAGAGTGGTGGTGTGAAAGAAAAGCAGTGAGGCAGCAGCGAACAACGAGCTTCTCTTCCTCCCGTCACATGCAGGTGTTCTGCTCGGTCACCTAATGAAGAGTTTACTTGCAGTGCGTGTTTCAGGAGACATGGTGAGACAGAGGACAGTGATCCAGACGGTCCTCAGCTGGGTAACGCCGGTCACGCTGTTCCTTCCATGTTGTTGAGCAAAACTCTGAGCTCTTCTTTGTTCAGGCCCGCCTCCAAATTTGGGTTTCGCTCCGGAAAATTATACTGAAAATAAAAAAAGCCTTAGGTCCCATCTGTGTTGTGTTTTTAAATATCCCTCAGATTTTTTTCCACAAATTTTCCACATTTACAGTTGATTGGAGGAGGCGAACCCTATGCTGGCTCCCCATGAGCGAAGCTGATAGAAGCCGAAATAACCGCTAGGGAACAAGGATGTTATTGTTTCATTCACATATCAGATGCAATGGAGTAGTTTTTTCCTTAAACATTGATTAATTTGATTTGAAGACAAATTGCAGAAATACCCCTCAGTAACCCTCGTTCCCATCAGGAGCAGCTTTGTGCGGCTCCGACACTGATGAATGACGTCTGTCAGTTCGCATCTTTCAGATGAATCCTGGCAACTCAGCTGATCGACCTGCAACACTGGAACCGTCAACAAATTGAATTTAAAACTTGTTGACAATGTTTCTCTCTCTGGTGTATTAAATCGGTACGGGGGACGAAAGGACGAAAATTTCACCTTTCTGCAATCTCACTGTATAGTCATCATTCACAACACCCCCCCCCCAGATGAGAGGAGTCATACAGTTTATTATTAGAATTATTAGAATTAAGTGCACATGAATGATTCTGTCCATGCAGCAGCGGACAGGAACAACAGTGTGTGAATAACTGATTTACTGGTACTCTAATACTATGGTACTCCACATGCTTACCACATGTAGTAACACATGTTTTATGAAGGTAAAGATTCACAAACAGCAGAACTGTTTGTGAATCTTTACATGATAAATGAACTTTACATCTCAAATACTTTTAGTGACTTTACACTACTTTTGTACTGTATCTGCTGACGTACATAGGAAGTTTTCACTGTGAAATCCAAAAATGGAACGAGTTCTTTCCAACCGACAGTCATCAACATCAACCAACTTCAGACTGTAGCGACATGAATGAAAGAATGAATGAATGAATGAATGAATGAATGAATGAATGAATGAATCTTCTCTGAGTGAAGTAAACAAACCTTTTTATTGTCAGTGATCGTCAGTCTCGTCTAAACCTTTGTGTCTAAACTGTGTCACTCAGATGACAT
>CAAKHB010007415.1:70819-91580 GCA_901007665.1 Aeoliscus strigatus | reverse complement strand
ATGAATGAACAGATGCATCAGATTGAGAGTGAAATGAACAATGATGGACTGACATGATGTCTGTGTGTGTGTGTGTGTGTGTGTGTGTGTCTGTGTGTGTGTGTGTGTGTGTGTGTGTGTGTGTCTGTGTCAGCTTCGAGGCAGCGAGCAGAGACCAGATGTTCCCCATGGAGTTCTTCTTCCCTCCACAGAGGACGTGTCTGATCTGCTCAGATGAGGCCTCTGGTTGTCATTACGGCGCGCTCACCTGCGGCAGCTGCAAAGTCTTCTTCAAGCGTGCGGCTGAAGGTGAAGTTTGGCTCGTTCATTTACAAATCTGTTTCCTTGTAGCTCAAACTCGTCTGTTTGGACTGAAACACTTCAGCTGTCATGTTAGTTGTATGTTTGACTGTAAATACTGATGTTTTTCTCTTGTTCTCTTTTCTCTTTCTGACTTTTTTCCTCTTTTCTTTTCATCCTTCCTTCGTAACTTCTTTTCCTTCTTTTCTTTTCTCATCTTTTCTTTTCTTTTCATAGGCAAACAGAAATACCTGTGTGCGAGTAAAAATGACTGCACCATCGATAAGCTGCGGAGGAAAAACTGCCCGTCCTGTCGTCTGAAGAAATGTTTTGAAGCTGGAATGTCTCTGGGAGGTGAGATGAACTCACACACACACACACACACACACACAAAGAATTTGCCCTGGTGTGAAGGTGCAGTCAACAGGAACCAAGAATAAAAATCATAATAATACAACATAACACACTGCACAGTACATACAATTTACAATAATGATGATTGATCATAGTGATCAACTAATGCACTTTCAACACTGGAGACAAATGTGTCATTAAATTACTGATGTGAATATTAATTCAGTTTTAGTTCTCTCTGAACAATCTGGTCAAAGACCTGTTTCATAAGAGTCATGAATGAATGGTACAGATGTTATTTGACGTGTTTAATGATTTTAATGCAGTTTAAAGTAGTCAGGGGAAGTTCAAACACTGACACAAGAAACATTTAAACAGTTGAGAATGTTCATTCAGCATTTCGAAATGTTATTTAGATTGAAGTTAGTTCGATTAGTTCCACTGAAAATTGGAACTGGATATTGGGAAATTGTGATTGCTACCAGTTACATTTACATGTAATGACGTATCCACTCTCTATCACTCTCTGCCGTCTGTGTGTCAAAGCTCTTGGCTGAGAAACTTGTAAAAGTGAAACTAACTATTAATAGTTTGTGGAGACCAAGTACTTTATTCTCTGCACATCTTACTGGGTTCCTCCTCAACTGCAGCATCACCACAATGGGGGGTGTTAGTGATAATCAGGCCTCTGACGGAGCCGCCGGGTAATTTCCAGCTCTTTCATTCACGTGTGCTCGCAGTCACACAGACCTGCTCGGCTCCTGAGCAGATTGACATGTAGTGGACTAATTTTAGTCTTGTGTTCAATTTTCACTCTCCTCCATTTTCTCATTCTGTTAACGGGGAAAATTGTGCTGAAAGCACAAAGCTGACATGAAGACATGTGAATTAAAGCCGCAGACATGCTGGTAATTTTACAAACCCGCCGAGCCTAAGTGTGATCTAATGCTGTGATTGTCGGTAAAAAGGAACCTTTCCTCATCGCTCCTTTCACTCGTGTTCTCATCAGACACGTGTGATTCACTCGCCAGCGTTTCACAGGTAAATTTATCCAAATATGTGGAGAAGTCGGAGGCAGAGAGATGAGCAGGTTCCACTCAAAGTCATTTAATGCAAAGTAGCATTTCTGTAGCGTTTCTGGTCATCTGAGGAGACTTTGATCAGCTGCTGAATGAACTCTATTAAAAACTGGAGCTTCGCTCTGATCGACTGAATTATTCCTGGAATGTGGGCAACTCAGTGAAAACGTCATCAGATGTTACTGTGACCTGACGCACGCACCAACACAAACACATGTTCCCTACGTGACAAATACATTCTGCTTCTGATTTATTCAGACTGATTTGTTTGCACACCCAACATATTCATACACACACACACACACACACACACACACACAAACTGTGTTGAACAGTTTAAGTCAGAAAAAAAGCAGTGCACTATCGGTGCTCTCAATCACTAACTTAAATGTGAATCTTTTTCTTTAATGTTCATCTTCTCTTTTAAGTTGGTTTCATTCACGGTCAGAACGTTGACTGATGATCAATGACTTTTTTTTTAAAGTCATATATTTTTTATTATTTCACACTTACAGTTCTGTTGGGTGGGGTTACAGTGGTTCCCTGGTACATGGTACCTACCTATACATGCCAATACAGAGTAATTCACACACATTATTATATTAATCAGTCACAGCTATACAATCTCCTCAGTTCTTACCCAGTTGTTCCTATAAGCTTGTGGTAAAAAAACCTTCCCATAGCCCTCTCTTATCCTCGCTGTCACTGACTCTCGCTAACATTTGTTCATATGACGCTATCTCTGCCATATTTTCAATCCACTTTTTATGGTCCGGTGGGGATGTACTCTTCCATAACCTGAGGATAATCTGGGCTGCCGTAACCGTCCCGAACCTTCATAACTGCAAAATATTGTTTTGACACTCCCATTACTTGTGATTGGTCCATTGATCAATGATTTGTTGAATGAATGAAAAGATGCTGACTGACCTTCATACATCTGTGATGAAGATGATGACGGCTAATGTACTGACTCGGTTCTCAGCAGCAAAGATCACAAACAGTTTTTAATGAACATGTTTCACCTGAATGTTTGTCGTCGGATCAAGTCACATGTTCCCGTTCAATAATCTGCAATTTACTTTGAACGCTGCTTCAGTCTAAAACTGGCGACGCAATATTTATCAACGGTAAAAGTCATGCAGGAGTTTTAATGAGACTTTTTGATTCCTGTCACTGGTTTCACTCTTTTTCACTCTTTTGTTCTCTGCTGTTAAAATGAATTAGATTGTAAATGTTAAAGAAGCAGCAGACGTCTCACTGAGAAACAACAGTTTAACAGATGTTTAATCAGAAGTCGGTCGTTATGGAGCATGAGGACCACAGACTCGACCAGACTCAGCTGTTTGAGGGTTTTTTCAAATAGGAGGTTTAAAGAGCCACAAAGCTCAGAGAAGATGTTTGTCTGATGGATGAAGATGAGATTCTCAGTATCATTCATTCTTTAATATTATATTAATATTTAATATTGATTCGAATCATGTTTTCAAGAGAGCGTGCATGAGCTCTGCTGGTTTTCGTCAAGATGATGCTCGAATAGATTTAGAATCCCTGTTAAAGGCCAAACTTTAGTTTTGTAAATTCAATTTTTCCCCCCATAAATTCCTATTAAGTTTAGATTGGATTAGATTGGAGCACAACACAACAGCACACACACACACACACACACACACACACACACACACACACACACACACAATACTAGCAAACAAAACAGTACGTGATGAAAAAAGACAAAGTATGTCTAAAAATAGAAATATAAATTTCTATCAAGAGCAGCAGAACAGGACATAATACAAATATTTGGCTAAATTGTGCAAAATGAAAGACACAGAGAGAAGGACATGTCTCTGGACGTTTGCTGTCCTGATCTGCTGCTGATCCACTTGTGTTCCTGCGTCTTCTTCAGCACGTAAACTGAAGAAGATCTCTCAGCCCAAACCCCCCCAGGAGGAGAACCTTCCTCCCGACCCGGCGGAGCTGATGCAGAGCATCTCCCCAAAGTCGGGCCTGAGCTTCAACTCACAGCTCGTCTTCCTCAACATCCTGGAGTCCATTGAGCCCGAGGTGGTGAACGCCGGGCACGACTACGGGCAGCCGGACTCCGCTGCCACGCTGCTCAGCAGCCTGAACGAGCTCGGGGAGAGACAGCTGGTCAAAGTGGTGAAATGGGCCAAAGGACTGCCGGGTAGGGCCGATGGAAGGGCCGATCAGTAATCAGTAGATCAATTGATCAGTAATCAATCCATCGATTACACACACACATATATATATGTCTGTGTGTGTGTGTGTGTGTGTGTGTGTGTGTATACACACACACGTCCATAGTTAGATGAGGAATTGATGAAAATCAATGACCAGATCAAATCAGTCATGAATAAATCTCATTCATCAATGAACTGTGAGGTGACAGATGAAACATAACAATGAAAACTGAAATGATTTTAAATAAACTCCAAACAGGATGTGATAAACAAACAATAAAACACACAGAAGAAGTGAAGATCAATATTGAACTTTGATCGTCGGTTCAGTTTCATTTCAAGCGTTCAGTGGTTCGTTAAGATCAACGCCGAAAATCCCCATTAAAGAGACATCAGAAGACATTCTACATTCTACAATGATAGAAACGTGTGTGTGTGTGTGCAGGTTTCAGGAACCTGCACGTGGATGATCAGATGACGGTGATCCAGCAGTCGTGGATGGGAGTGATGGTGTTCGCTCTCAGCTGGCGTTCCTACAAGAACGTGAACGGCAGGATGTTGTACTTTGCTCCAGACCTGGTTTTTAACGAGTACGTACAGAGGTCATCTCTTCTATGCACATTCATACGTTCATATGTGTCCTGCTCTGACAACATATGTTTGTTTGTGGAGCACACATGTATGAGTCGTGTTCACTGACTCACTTTCTCTTTTCATGGACAATTGTGACAAATTCAAAGAAGAAATGGTTGAAAAAAGCTTTTTTTTGTATTCGTCTTGTCTCATTCTTCTCATTTCTTTTCAGTGTGAGAACTGATTTACATGTGAATATTATCCAGCACAGCGGAGTAGCGTTTGTCTGCAGCCTCACAGGAGAACGAAACATGATTTGGTTCTGAAATGAACAAATCTGTCGTTTTTCTTTGAACTGAATTCAGAACTGAATGAATGAATTAGCTAACATTTTATGTGACTAGAACCTTCACGTATTCAGTTACGCCTTATATACTACTACTAATAATGATAATGAAATTAAAACAATATCAGTAAAGGATTGAAAATAATATGTCTCTTAGAATTCTTTCAGTTCATTGTTGAACCTTTGTGCTGCTGATTGGTACAAAGATCAAATATGTGAGTGAATGAGTAGAAGTGATGACGTAGATGAGATCCGTCAGCGTTGAATCTCATTTCATTCATTCATTCTAACTGTTCACTGTTCATACCGACAAGATGGAGATTCATTCAGATGTTATTCTGCTTTGAAACGCGTGTGTGTGTGTGTGTGTGTGTGTGTGTGTGTGCTAAATTTCATCTTTAGAAAATATTCTTTGTCAGACAAGAGGATAAAGTAAGAACATTAGCCTCACTGATGACACCGCTCAGGAGGGAAAAAAACTTCCAAAGCACATTAAACCTTTTGCATTTAAATATTTGTTCGCTGCCGTTCAGTCCGATAAACCCAAATATTACTGTCACTGATGAACGAGAGAGGTCCATTAGTCGGCTGCTTCCGCTCCTTTCTGCCGGTTTCATCCGTCCTCGAACGTGACACCATGATAATTACGCAAAACAGCAGCAAAGTGTGTGACACAGGGAGTGTCGATGTGTTTGTGAAACAGCAGAGTTCGTGAACGCACGCGTACGTCTGTGTTCAGTTCATGTGAAACACTTCTTGATCAGTGATTAGTTATGTTCATTGTGTGTTAAACAGCTTTACTTAGTATCACACTGATTTTCTGAGCAAGCTGCCGTGAAGTGACGCGTCGACAGATTATTCAGTTGAATTAGAAAAACGCAGGAACAGAAACAAACAGAATCGCTCTGTCTTCCAGGTCTGTACCTTTATTCAACAGATTTGTTCTGATGTTCTCAAAAGTCGCTCGTCGTGAGGGTGGGTCAAAGGTCATGCCTCAAACCAAAGGACACTGAGCTTTGTTTCATGTGGGTTTATGTGAAAAAAGCTTCACCTTCAGGCGGTTGCCGAAAGCCGTTTCACTGGTCGTGCTGGGATGTGTGTGAGTGTATATATGTGTCTGTACCTGTGACTGTTTCTGCTGGAGTGAAATGTCTGACCTCTGACCTCTGACCTCTGCAGGCAGCGCATGCAGGTGTCCACCATGTATGAACACTGCGTCCGGATGCGCCATCTGTCCCAGGAGTTTGTGCTGCTGCAGATTACGCAGGAGGAGTTTCTGTGCATGAAGGCTCTGCTCCTCTTCAGCATCAGTGAGTTCACACACAGGTTCACACACACACACACACACACACGCCACAGAGGAACCCACCTACGGTGTTCTGTGTCCACCAGTTCCCGTCGAGGGTCTGAAGAGTCAGAAGTACTTCGATGAACTGCGACTCACCTACATCAACGAACTCGATCGCCTCATTAACTATCGGATAACCACCAACTGTCCTCAGCGGTTCTACCAGCTCACCCGACTCCTGGACTCGCTCCAGATGGTGAGATGAACTCAGATTGTGTTCCTGCTGGTTGTTATTCTACTAATTCGCTGAAAGCGTTCACGCCGGCAAGAACAGAGCATCACGGGACGTATTCTGACCCAGAGGAATCACTTCAGGCGGTGAACTTGCTGCTGTGTTGGTCTTGTGTTTCAGACGGTGAAGAAGCTCCATCAGTTTACGTTCGACCTGTTTGTCCAGGCACAGTCGCTCCACACAAAGGTCAGCTTCCCAGAGATGATTGGAGAAATCATCTCCGTTCACGTACCAAAGATCCTGGCAGGTTTGGCCAAACCCATCTTGTTTCACGAGTAGAAGGATTTTCCTGCTCCACGAACTCAAACAACGGCTTCATACTGTTTCCTGGTCGTCACAGTGAAACTCCTCATTTTTTCCCCCTTTTTTAATTTTCAGCCGAAACTGAGATTGTTTTTCAGAACTGTAAAGCTTTTGCGATGTAGGAGAATCAAGACGTCACATTCACACAAAGTCTGTAACGTAACGTACGTACGTGCGTAGCAGCACGGACACATCTGACCTTCACTCGACCTTTGACCTGGACTGAATGAAAGGGCAGACGACAGTTGGATCGACAGACATAGACAAATCAGGTGCACGTTTGATCAGGATGGCGCTTTCAACTGTCCAGATGTTTCACCACACGCCAGCGTTCAGATCAAAACAAGGTTCGCACCAGCACAACGCATCCGATCGACTTATTTCATGCTTTTAGCGCTGACGGTGGTGAAAAAACAAGGAGGCGTTTAAGTGCCTTAATACAAGAAATAAAAGGAAAAACGTGCTCACGTGCTGCTGAGAAAAAACAGGCTGAAACAAGTTGAAGTTCTCATCACCGGTGGATACGTTCTGACCAATAACTCTCTGCTTCACAAGATGAAACAGATGAGTTCATGAAGTATTCCTTTACTCAGATGAGACCGACATGATCAGCTGAGATCATCAAAAACCTCAGAAGCTCAACTCCTACACCTGATAACAAGCCAACTGTAATACGTCATCACATTGCAGTCGGAACTCTACCGACATGGAGCTGCTGCTCTGAAGGTGAAACAACCTCAACACACACTTGTTTCCTCCGTTTCTATGCTGGCGTGCGCAGCTGTTTGTCATTTGAAGCTAAAACTTGTAAACAAGATGTTTCATGCAAAAATGTGTTTGTTGCACAAGTTGTAACATTTGATTTGTCTTGTGGGCAGAAACCCATAGAATCAGTGGAATGAACCGCTGTCACAAAAAAGAGATTAGTCTCTGATTGACGGCTGTTAGCGCTGCTGAACTGGATTCATTAAAGGGACAGTGCAAAAATACAGTCGTCATAAACAGAGTATGAAGAGGTGGTGGCACCAGATTAGAGTGACTCACCAATTTCTCGTCTCATATTAAAACTGAGAACATGTGATCCAGACACAGTAAAGCACAAAGCAAAATAAAATACATCTAAACAATTAATGTTTAAATAATAAATACATGATAAATATTATCAGACATTCACAGATCTCCAGTCCGAAACTATGGATCTGACACAAAATCCATAATCCACATGAGCACACAGTTTGACAATAAAGCACGAAATCTAAAAAAAAATGTCAAAAAGTGGAAAATAAAATAAAAGAAATAAAGATAATTAAAACCGTTGATATATTAAAGATTAAAAACCAACCAAAGACCAACCAGTACAATCGGACTAACACTGTTCATGCTGACAGGACACACTCTTTTATAGCCAAGTTCGTACGATGTTGCAGGAAGAAAGAATGAGGCGGCGAACGGAAACAATCCTGTGTTCAGTGCCAGAGATTGAAGATGAGGCCAGTAATGTTCTAACTAATCTAAAACACAAGGCCAGCAGAGAGCTGGAACGGCCTCAGACGGATGATATGAGCGTCGTCAAACCAAAGCTCAGAGATGAGAACTGAGAACAATCTTTGGAGCGTCTTCACATGAGCCGGCCGCAGACACGTCGTTTATGAACTCAGCTTTTTGTGATTGACAGAGGCATTTTGTACATAAGACGTGCTCGTCTCCGTCAGTGTAATTTCTACTGTTTTTTAAGCAAACGTCTTTTACCAGCTTACAGCTGCATGTGTTTGTAAAGCGGTATCGTGTAAACCTCCTCGTACCTGCAGCTCAGCATGACCTCATCGTTTTTATCACCATCACTAATCCTCTGAACCAGTGAATAGACTTTTAGTCTTTTTATACCGTGTTTGTGACGTGCAGACGACACTTGAACCCACCACAAACACGACGGACGGCCCTGAACGCAGCTGAAACTACTCTTGAATCTGTGAGAACTTCGGTGTGATGGTGCTTGTGTTCGCTCCTGAACACACATTTTGTCTTCATGCTGACACAGTTTCAGAACGACACTGCGGGAGCCTTCTTTGGCGTTTCAGCCGGCGGGTTAGCGCCAGTGGATCACACACCTCACTGAGCTGCATAAATGCCTTGTAAATCTCTCGTACTAATATGATTTCATAACACGAGTGTCATGTACTGTCGACGGACAATGACTGGTATGTGCTCGGCGCGCTGCACCTCGGACCTGCTTCTGTTCCCGCCGTCCAGCACCTTGTATCATTTCTACCTTCTGTGAACGATGGTGTTGAAAGTTGTATCCTCTTTTAAAGGCAATTAAAACAATGGTGACATGACTTGTTTGTAAGTTGAAGCAGAATATTTTTGCAGCAGACTGAAGGTTTCGTGCACACGTGGCAGCAAAGCTGGAAAAAAACACATTATGTAATAACTTTAGTGGTACACACAAATCATGATGTCATCATCCAAATATCAGACAATCAGCATTAGCACAGATTATCCAGTAAAAACAATGTTTGTTTTCAGTGAGAACACACATGGTCGTCTTGCGTTTCACCCGTTTCAGTTGTGCACTCAGCTGTGAGTGGATGTAGTGTAGCTGAAGGTCGTATGAACTGGCATCGAGCCGGAACGGGAATTTCCACCGGAGCCTGATGAGCTGCTGCAAGAAAGAGCTGGATTTAAATGAAAAAGAGTGAACCAAGGTGTGTGTGTGTGTGTATGTGTGTGTGTGTGGGCTGGGACAGGCAGTGATGGCTGGAATGCAGGTGGGAGGAAAAGATGGAGGAATAAATATAATGTCAGATTACAAACAGGTTTGGAAACCCTGAGTTACTTTAAACCTGAAATCTGAAAAAATTTCCCTTTTGTTTTCGAACAAGGTGTTTATTCAGTTTTTAGCTCAGCTTTTCTCCGTTTATTACCGTGAACATCTCTTATGTCAGTTTTTCTCATTTCACCATGAAACAAACAAACGATTAAGAAAAGTTTTTTCTTTGTGGAACGAGCTGCAGCACTGACCCAATGTTTGTCCACGACGCTGGAAACTGGAGCATTTCATATTTTTAGAGACGTTCACCACACAAAGTAAAGTGGTTTAGTTAAGAATTATGCTACATTTGT
The DNA here is from genome assembly GCA_901007665.1 of Aeoliscus strigatus. Taxonomy (NCBI): domain Eukaryota; kingdom Metazoa; phylum Chordata; class Actinopteri; order Syngnathiformes; family Centriscidae; genus Aeoliscus; species Aeoliscus strigatus. The sequence continues at coordinate 81,739 of CAAKHB010007415.1, read as the reverse complement.
AAGTAGTAAATTACTTTATTTACTTATTAAAGTAACTTAAAGTAAGTTACTTACTTTAAAAAGCCTGTGGAAAGCTAAGTTACTTTCTTTTGGTGTTTTCCTGTTTGCAAATGATTTGATCAACAGAACAACTCTTTTGGGTGAACCAACTGTACTGAATCCCTTTGCAAAGATTCATTCATTTCACACTTCAGCTCAGCGGGGCAGGGAACTGCTGCGGTGAACCTGATCTTTGGTTCAGTCCCTGCGAACCAGTCGACTGACACAAGTCACTCTCAAACAGAAACTTACACGCAAAACGAAACTTAGATTCAGACGGTGTTGCCAACTTACTGAACTTTGATGTTGTATTTAATGAGTATTCATACTCCTACTCCTACTCCTAGCAAATCAAACACATTTTTCTGGTGTTCTGGAGACTGACGTGAAAACACGGATTATTCTGCCGTTCCTGTCCTCCAGCAGCGTGTGCTGCCGTGAGCTGAAGCACTCTCAGGCCTTCAGATCCACAGTGGTACTGAACGAATCAGTGAACAACTCCTTTTACAACTGTTCTGCCCATTATTCATTCATTCATTTTCTGCCGCTTAATCCAGTTACGGATCACGGGTGGGCTGGAGCCTATCCCAGCTGTCAACGGGCGAAAGGCGGGGTACACCCTGGATAAGTCGCCAGCTCATCGCAGGGCCACATGAAAGACAGACAACCACTCACGCACGCACACATTCACACCTAAGGACAATTTAGAGTGACCAATTAACCTCAGCATGCTTTTGGAGGTGGGAGGAAGCCGGAGTACCCGGAGAGAACCCACGCAGACACAGGGAGAGTTCTGCCCATTACTACTTTCTTGAATAGTAAAATGGACTACTTTATGAAATTACTTTACTTACTTTAAAACTGACAGTTCATATCAAATACTTAATTATTCACTGAACCACTTTACCTGTCTCAGCTCTCCCTCACTGTAGCATGAATGAATGAATGAATGAATGAATGAACGGTGGATGTCCAGCATCAGTGAATACAAAGCCATGACGAGGATTCAAACCCTGGTCATCCATTCCGACCACTGCTGAGTGTCACATTCACACGGAGGCAGGACACACAGTGTTAAAACAACAAGAAGACCACCAGTTTGTGCTCTCTGATCCCTTTTCAGAGCACAAAGTATCACACCACCTCTCCAAACATGCTATAATATTTACAGTGTGTTTTTACATAGATTGATTCATTGAAAAGATTTCACCTTCATACTTAATATTCCTTAGCCAAAGTCTGTGAGTGACGCTGACCAATGAGGATCCTTCTTACAGCTTCTTCTAACAGCCACTGTTACAGTTCGCAAACAAAACCTGGATTGGAAATATACTTCTTTGCAATTCAACAGTTGTTTGCTAATCTTTTATTATTGTAAAATAAGCTAACAAAGATGTTGAATGTAAACACCTTGCTGAGCATGCTGTTGAAAATGGATGACAAACAATACAAGGATGCCACTTCTCACCACCGTTCTAGTCAAACACAGAAAAGAGACAAATACATTTTCATTTTGTTTGGGACGCCACAGGGTCCACTCGCGGGCCTGTTTGTAGTTTGCCAAAAATGACAAATATTTTCAGAGAAATTCACTCTCCTTGACACACAGTTTTGTGAATCCCAAATGTGTGAAGAACGGAGAACGTGTAAAGAATCTAGCTGTGTGATTTGTCACAAACATTTGGCTGCTCAGAGTTTCCTACTGCTACAAATCACACAAAACAAATACATCTAACTGCATTTGTCCTCCACAGATCGGTTTGATGCCAAAAAGATGTTGTAACAGATCTGGACCGTCCACTCTGAAACTCCTCTGGTCCTTTGAGCAGTGAAAGAGTTGAGTTAATAAATATAAGTGACGTCAACTGAGAGGAAATTCAATAAAATAAATACAAGTCTTCATATGAACAGTTCGGGTTTATTTTAAACAGGAACCGACAACAACCTGAATTTGTTAATGAAATAAAACACAGAGGACATTTAACAGACCAAATGAACACTGACGTGTCATATTCACATGCAACAGTCATTTCATAATTGACTTAACAGACACTTTGAGCTCCGCTGAGTTCTGAAAGGAATAAAAGAATGAACGTGTGTGTAGAACGTAAGTCAACAATCCACGTTCTGACACTGACGCTGAGAACTTTTTACAAACCCGCAAGAATCTCTCAGCAGACAACAAACTAAGGGCTGATGTACTTTGTCTTCTGTAGCTGTTTAATGTGTTGTTTATTTAAATCTATGGGTTAATATTCAGACAAATATTTCACATTTTATTATCGATTAATGAACAATGAATTAGTGTTAATCAATGATCTTGACGATCTGAGTTCACCTTGAGGACTGATTATAGCAGTTTAATTAACAATGATCTCTTCTACTTTTCTTTAAGTTAACACTGTGAAGTGAGTGTTGTAATATTCCTTGACACCAGAGTTAGCTGGCGTCTTTGCTCCAATGTTGTAACAAACAGGACTCAACGAACCGTCCGGAACAGAACGCTGTGACGGCCGGCGAACACAACGTGGAGACGTCACATGACGGGACGACAGGAATCCGATCCGCTCAGGTGGAATTCTGACGGAGAGACAGACAATCACACCACTGACACACACACACACACACACCAACGTGAGAAATAAACTGGAATTAGCTGGAAATCTCACCTCCTTTTTCACATTTGTCCCAACTGGTGACGGAGAAACTGGGGGACTGAATTAGAGGAAAAACAAAAATGATGAAATTCACACACACACACACAGACAGACACACACACTGTGAAACAGAGCGAGTTAAGTATCTGACTCCCGCTGGCGTCTATTTTTCCTCCAAACGATCAGATGAAGCAAAGAACCAGTTTGTTTAGAGTGAGAATTTGATTTGTGGCACTGAAGAACGTGTCTCACAGAAAACTTAAGGTTTGTTCAGCTCAATCAGCACACACACACACACACGTTGAAACTGCTGCATTTTAATGATTATGAAGAAAAAAAAACAATGAATATATGTTTGTTTTTGATATTTGATGAAAAAGAATTGTAAATAATAAAAAAAAGGCTCATTAAATGTGGAACACAGCTAGAGAATGAATATGAAATATAAAAGAAGTCTGTGGATGAACAAGACGATTTATAATCTACTGGTCTATTTAAACAGATACATGAGCAGAGAGATACAGGAAACACTGCCCTCGACTAATCACACACACACACACACAGGGTTGTTGTGACGTACCTGCCAGTCTGTTTGGAAGCGTTTTCAAAAAACTTTGTTTTGGAGGCAACGCTGACGAGAGAAGAAGAAGAAGTTTCATGAAGCTGGTTTGTGTGTGTGTGTGTGTGTGTGTGTGTGCGTGTGTGTGCGAAGCAGCAGTAGACGTGTGGTGGACGTTTCATGTTCATGGACCAGGGATCTCAGACGTAACTTTGTCTTTGTGCTGCTGTTACATAAGTTGGCCGACACACACGACTCCCTGCACCAGCGACTGGACACATTCCACTGTAAATGTTGATCTACAGCGGCACTAAACATCTCCTCATCTTAGGAAGCTTCAGAAGACACGAGCCCATAAAAATCATCTTGATGATTTCCTGATGACGTTCCCCTGCCCCACACACACACACGCACACATATATTTAATAGAATATAATAATAAGTTTCCTCACACAGAAACCTCAGAAACTGTTGGTGCAGATTCTACTTTGAAAATGTGAGTAATTAGTGGAACGTTCAAGAACACTGGAAACACAAATGTCACGCACGCACACACACACACACACACAGCCGCTGTGTTGTAAGAGTGTGTGTGTGTGTGTGTGTTTCGGTGGAGGACTCACTAGGATGTGTGTGTCCCATCACTGCCGGCAGCACTCGGGACCTTCTGCGCCTGTGAGGCAGGAGGTCGTGACGGCGGCTCAGGAGGTCGGACTGGGGGTCGACAAATGGCCGCTTTGTCTGCGGGTCGTGTTCTGGTCACACCGTCACCGTCTGCTGAAACACAAGCTGCAACTCAACACACCTGACGTGAACACATGAACTAAAGGAGCTCTGGGCTCCATTTGTCTCATAAAACCAGTTTTCAAACACTTGTGTGTCTGAAATGTGACCTGACGGCGCTTCAGATGACTCATGTTCTCCACAGGGACAAAAACAAAGTGATGAGCCGCAGACTGTTGGTTTGTAAAAACTATTTACAGCATCAACGCCACAGACAATGAGAACCGAGGGTGTTTTCTTCACTCTCATCGTACCTTCTCTGCTGGCCGATGAGACTTTGGGAGGCGGTTTCCTGCTGAAAGAAGGAACTCGGCTCACGTAGACTCCAGACTCCCCGTTGGACGCTGAAGACGAGTCGGGGCGCTGCTTTGCGCCGTCAGCATCCGCGTGTCGGTCGGAGCGGCTGGCGGCCCGGGGCAGGAAAACCTGTCGGGGGGGAGGTTCTCTGGGCACGAGAGGAGTGGAGATCACAGCTTTGGTCCTCTGGAGGGGAACGGGGCTGGTCGGCGCTTCCGCTTCCACAGCTGAGCTGTCGCTCTGTCCGTCTGTTGAACAGCAAGGTGAGGAATGGGATTCATGGATAAACGAAGACGACGAATGTCATCCGCTGCTGAAATGTGCAGCTGCAGCTGACTCAAGAAGAACAAAGGGTTATTATTCTTGCCATTATCTTACAGCTGCGTCTCTGCTGATGCTACGTTAGCGCAGAGAAGCTGCAGGTGCTTTAACGCTGGTGACAGACAGGCTGGAGCCCCGCCCACTTAACGAGGGGTCAGAACAGGAAATCACATCGTTGGTGCAGAAGCACTGAGGAGAGTTGTACTCGACGTGAAATATCAGGAGGAGAAAAGCAAGAAATTATAGACGGAGTCTGGTAGGTTCGAAGAAAACAAAGACTCGTTCTGGAATTACTGGACTAATTGAAAATGTCAAAACTGTCAGTGCCATTAAAACAGTTTTTACAGAGGAGCAGCAGGGAGACAGTTACTCTGGAGGTGCTGCAGGTAGTCGGGACTGAGAGCTTGGTAAACCCGAGCTGGACGCTTGGAGATGGTGATGGGCTGCCGCTTTCTGGGCGTGATCCGAGGGGGAGGGACGGGAGGGGCGGAGCCTTCCCCTGGCGGGGTGCTGAAGAACTGCAATCACATCGTCGTGGCTGTCACTCACTTCAGATTTTAAAACACGTCAGTGGCTCATACGATGTGAACGACACACGCTGATTGGCCGACTCATCCCGTACCTTCTTATGCTCCTCGATCAGAATCTCAACCACAATGTTCTGGAACTTGATGTCCAACATGGCCGCCACAGTCTCCTCCTTCGCCCTCATCAGCGTGGGTCCATAAATCACAGCCATGTTTGAGGGCGACATCAGGTTCTCCTCACTGCGACTGCACACGCTGTCGACACAAACCAACACTGTCAATGACACACACACACACACACACAGATTCTTTGGTGTTTTTACGGCTCTGTGTCCCGTCACACTGACACTAACAGGTTCGACACAGCCGTGACAGCCACAGCAGGTTATTGAAAAATCCTGACTTTGTTTAATACTGAAATGAGGAAAATTCTTCACCCTTTTCTTCTCTAGAGTTCCTGATAAACTGTATTCAAATATAAGACTGAATACATTTGGTTCGAGTTTAGTTTAGAATTAAATAGAATAGAATATGATACTGAGTTTTAATATCAGGACTAATGGAATGGGCCGTGTGTGTGTGTGTGTGTGTCTGTGTGTGTGTGTGTGTGTGTTGGGAGGATGGGTGGGGTGGCAGTCCTTACTTGACCAGGTGTTTAATCAGCATCTCCAGCATCTCGCGGTTCTTCTCCGGCAGTTTGTATGTGAGAGAATGAATTTCACTCAGTCGAAAGTCCAGATTATCAGACTCTGAGACACAAAGAGAAGAAGAAGAAGGTGACACATCTTCTCGCCATCATTTACACCTCTGCCCTGATTTGTGATGAGAAGTACGCTGTGACTGGTTTGACTGAGTGAAATGTGGAAACTGTTGAGGAGTTTCCAGGAATCTGCAGCTGCAGGTTGTGTGACAGAGCTAATCCTGACACAACTGTCATCGTCCTGTATAAGTATATACTTTTAATTTCTTCCAGGCTATTGCATGTTGAAGTCGTAAACCTGCAGCATGTGAAAGCTTACGTGTTCCTCACATTTACAGTTTTTACAACGCATGTGACTCACCAGCAGCAAAACTTTACAACCACACTTGGCATAATAACATTTCTTTGGAACGCCGCAGGTCGAAAAGCTGAGAGTATTTCATCCAGGACCTGACTCGCTCAATATGTGCCGTCATTTTCATCTTCGCAAGAAGAAACGATGACGGGTTTTTTAAGTGTGACAAAGAGCAATGAATGAGGTTAAACCTCCCTGATGTCTGACATCCATCACGTTGTGAGTGGATGTTGTGGCACGCCGACTCCATTTTAATGTGGAGAGAGTGAACAGGTCTTACTTGCAGCACACATGAGGTCTCGGTGGAGGCTGTAGGTCATCAGAGGTTCAGACAGACTCCTGCGGGGGAATGAAGGAGCTTGTAAACAGGTGGGAGAGCGAGCGCAGAGGGAAAACTCGCTGGTCGTGAAGCGACAGTAGGAAGCGCTCGGAGAGCACGACCTCTGTCACAGCTGGTTCAGGGCTTTCTGCATCTACACCTGCTGACAAACGTCTTCACACTCAATCAAGACTTTGAGTTTGAGTTCTAATCAAACAGAATGAGTGAACCGCACACACCTCAGGTAAAACTTGAGCGCACTGGTGATGGTTTTAATGTCCCAGTCACCGCTGTGAAGATCCACATCTCCAGGGTTGGAGGGATCTACAGAGGAGCATAGACACGATGTCAGCATCTACAAAGGCTGTGATTTCATCTGGATTTAAGCTTCTGCGTCGAACCAATGTCGTTATTGTCTGTCTGGGCATAACCAACAACCAAAAAAAATCGATATGGTTCCTACAGCGTATCGTACAGCCCCCTGGTGTCACCTCACCAGAAAAGTCTCCTCCACGGATGACAGTAACTGTGATTGGACTGTTTGCATCACATGACTTCCCCATCTCTCAGAGCACCACTTTGTCCTTGCAGAGAAAATAAACCCGTCCTAAAGGTGATTTGTGAGCGGAACATGGCGGCTGTCTTGTTGTAGTTAGTGCGGTAACAAGATCCGCTCACTTTCAGTCACTTTCTCTTGAAGGAAACAAAGACACACACTGTTCACGATCTCTTACCAAAGAAGGCGTTTAAGAGCTTCTGTACTTGGATGTTGCTGCCAACGGTTCTGTACACGCCTTCCTGTGTGACGCCTGGAGAGAGAAGAGGAAAGGTCACCTGCCGAATCCAGAGAAACTCGTCTCACCACGTTCATGCTTCGTCATGAGTCATGTGACATGTGGGATTCTGTCTTAACTCTTCCTGTGTAAAGTGGTGAAAATACTGCGAGCACATGTGGTGACTGCACAAACGTTCCAGGGTTCAAAGTGACGGTCAACAACCAGTGGGAGTCGACGTGTCACTGCTCACTAACGGTGCCCCCTTCAGAGAACAACGAGAAAAAATGAACTGAAGACATCCGGGATCAACGTTACCGTTTGTCTCGACGTAGTTGATGCACTTTCGTACAAACTTGAATCCAATCTCATTCAGCTCCACTGCAGCAGAGAAAGAAACAGACTTAATACGGCTGGACGCTACAACACCTTTCCCTCTGGGGGCGGGCTGACGACGGACTTACTCTCAGCTTGCTTGTGAATTGGGGAATGATAGATCTGAAATGGAAAAAAAATAATAAGGGGTGATGGAACTTCTGACAAGCTCCTGTGTCCAGGCAGTTAACCCTTTGAAGTGTCCCTGGCGTTACATACGTGCTAGCATACTTTGGAGTACCGTAATTACACGACTATTTAGACACGATCAGGAAATGTTGACCGCTTACTGAAACCTGAGAACGTACATGTTGCTGTCATTACGGTAATCCCATTCACTTTGTTGCTGGAAGCTGGCGGATCATTACCGTAATGACAGCAACTTGACTGTGAAGTGCAACTTCTCAACTTTCAGGAACCAATGGACGTTCACTCCTTCTCTTCGCTCCTTCTTCAAACCAGGTTGGAGAACCGACTGCAACCTCTCAGCTTTCAGTAACCGTTGGACGTTTTCTAGTCACGATAGGTGTAATTACGGTACTCCAAAGTAGACTAGTGTACTGTAACTGTATCGTCAGGAACACTGTCTGTGTTCAAGGGTTAACTTAACTCTTCATGGCGAACATGAAAACAGAGAAGAAGAATGATGAGGTGGAAAAGAGGGGGCAATTTTACTGTTTCCAGTCCAGTTGTCTCTGATGAGCTTCACACAGCAGAGTTTTGTTTGACGACTTGTGCAAAAATAATGAGAAAACCATTTCAGAAAGGAATTATTGACTTTTCTCCCACCAGAAGTTGAACGTTTTCATTTCAGTGGCCGTAAACCACCGTTGCTTAGGTGAATCCGAAGAAGCATAAACTCTTTCTTTCTCTTCCTGCGCTGCACGGTGATGCCAGAGCCCTTATTACATTTCAGGAACCTTTAAATGATGCGAATATGCAGAATCACATCTGACATCTTGGCACATGAATCCATGCGAGTCGACCGCCGCTTGATTTGAAGTTGTTGCTCATTTGCCAAAACAAAGACTTCTGGGTAAACGGACGGACGGGGGAATGTGAGCGAGCAGCAGCTCAGAGACCAGCGGGTTTCTGCCTCCTTAGCCTCTCATTTGTACGGGCACAGGGCCCCTGAAATGAATGCCAACGTGACAGACTTTTCCTAATTTTTTTACAGTAAAATTACTGCACTTTTCAAATGTTCAGGGCACCTATGAACACAAATCCCAAACTCCTGCAGCACATTTACACCTTTCCTGTAAATATGCATTGGTAAAAGATGGAAGAGAAAGAACGCCTTTGTGTCCACATATTTATTTCACCCCAGCTTCAGTTTCATTGCATGTTTTCATCCAGACTCCTAACATCTGACTGCATTCCAGCAAACAAAGACCTCGTTCTTTGCACTTCTCCTGATAACTTAATTCATTTTTAATTGTGACATCGATAACATATCCATTCATGATCAGTTTCTGGCCTCACGCTCGTACCAAATGATTCATCCTGCCCCCAATATGTCAGAACTCAGCGCTTTGGAGCAGAAAACTGGTCAGGATGAGCCCAGTGGGACCTGGAGCGCAGTCAAATGTCTGAGAGGAATAAAGATGTTGGACTGGCTGGAGCAGCAGTGATTATTTGAAGACGACGCCGTTGATCTGTCTCTGAGCTCAGAAATCAGCTTCTGGCAGCAGCCAGGATATTCAACCACTGGTGCATTCGTTGGGTGGAAAGGCACTCCCAGATTTCCTGATCAAGTCTTTGGGGAAAACTTGAAGAAAAGTCTGCTGCCGTGTTTGTTCACACGACAGCGGGCGTCAAACCGCAGATTGAGAACGTCAACGAACCAAACTGACAGCGGGTGGAAACAATGGGGAACTCCCTTCAAATTGGGCAGTGAGGCAGTTTACTAGTTTGTCACATCAAACGCTTGGCCTCCATCAACATCTTGACATGTTGGCTAAAATAATTACCAGTGGAAATCCACCCAGGCTGCAGTGGCTATTAGCACCAAGTAGGTGTAATTTATTCCACCGCTGATGGCTGATAATGAGCTGAAATACGCTTCATTTCATCTTTCACACAACAATCGCTGGCACATGTGAGAGGTCATCAGAAGACATAACTAACATGTTCATCCTTTCTCTCTTCAGTGACTTCAGTTGAATGTGGTCAAATCCACGTAAGAAACTGTGAGTGATCAACATTGATAAGTGCAGCCCCCCCCCACCCCGCCTCCCAAAAAAAAGGTTGTGATCACAGACTGTGATATGCAGATGAGGAGGAACCTGGTGCATGAAAAACATCCACACAAGAAGAAAGAACGATGCAGATGAGATGAGAGAAAAACAGGTAAACTCACAGGCTCTTTTCCATCCATGGCCTCCATCCACAACTTCCTGTCGCCCTCCGAAAGAGCCTGGAAAGTGACGGGCGTGTTTCTATGGAAACAGCAGCAAATGCCATTAAGGAGGCAAAGGTTGCAATTAAATTATTCAGTCTGAAAATGCAGAAAGCATCCCACCAGCTCTTCATTTTGTTTTGGGTTTTTTTACACATCACAGATGTGAATCTTTGAAGGAAACAGACAAAAGGAACAAGAAGCAGCTGAGAAAAGCCTGAAGAATCGGTGTTGGATGAATAAGAGAAGCACCGAGAGAGATGATGTAAATCCACTGTTGTAATGTGTCGTCTGCACAAGCAACAAAATCTGGAGCCAAATCTTTCAGCTCGTAGGCTCTCAGATCAATTGTTAACTAAAACAACTACTGCAAGTTTAAAAAACTGTTTTCTCCAACAACTCCCACGAAAGAAATGGGAAGGAAACTTTTTACAGAAGCATGTTTGCATCAAAACGATTGACAGAGGAGAGTTATGAGGTTCTGTGGACACAAACAGGACATTTAGGACAGAGGGCGCAAAGGAAAGTCAAGGTTGATGATGAGCCCCTACACACGTTTCAAGTGTGAACAGGACGACCCCCCAGAGATAGACAGCAGAGGGAGAAGTCCTACACCTAACTACTTTATCCTGAAGAAAACCTCCTGAGCAGAAACAAGTTGCAGACCAGTGGAGACCTTTTTCACTCAAACACAGGAGAATATGTTGGTGTAAAAACACCAGAATGATCCTTTAGTCTTCTGACACATGAATACGCTAATCACACGGCCATTCACGGTCAGCCGTCGCTCCGAACAGACAAGCGAGTGCCTGAGAAA
>CAAKHB010007415.1:17215-42348 GCA_901007665.1 Aeoliscus strigatus | reverse complement strand
AGAGTGCTCAGGACCTCGGACTGGGCCGAAGGTTCACCTTTCAACAGGACAAGTGGCCCTAAGCACATAGCTAAAATAACAAAGGAAGTGGCTTCAGAACTACTCTGTGACCGTTCTTGACTGGCCCAGCCAGAGCCCTGACCTAAACCCAATTGAGCATCTCTGGAGAGACCTGAAAATGGCTGTCCACCAACGTTCACCATCCAACCTGACAGAACTGGAGAGGATCTGCAAGGAAGAATGGCAGAGGATCCTCAAATCCAGATGTGAAAAACTTGTTGCATCATTCCCAAGAAGACTCATGGCTGTACTAGCTCAAAAGGGTGCTTCTACTCAATACTGAGCACAGGGTCTGAATACTTATGACCATGTGATATTGCAGTTTTTCTTTTTTAACAAATTTGCAAAAATGTCTACATTTCTTCATTCTTTCTGTCAAGATGGGGTGCTGAGTGTACATTAATGAGAAATAAAATGAACTTTTTTTATTTCTGCAAATGGCTGCAATGACACAGAGCGACAAATTTCAAGGGGTCTGAATACTTTCCGTATTCACTGTATTTCATCATAAACAGCGGTGGCTGTCGGCAGTGTGTTACCTCTTGGTGATCTGTAGGGGGTCGCAGAGGGCCGGCTCTCTTTCGAAGGCCTCTTTGTCGAAAAGGCGCTTGATGGCATAGTCAGCCAGTTGCTCCATGATAATGAAGGTTTCATTAAGGTGGAGTAACATTGAGAAATAGTGATCCTCCCCATGAGCCACCACGTGGATGCTCTCTGCCAGAAGGACATTGGTGGTTTTCTCCAGCCTCCAAATTTCTCCCCAGGAAATGACCAGCTTTACTGCAATGTCATCACAATGAAAAGAAAGATGTAATAACATATATATGTGTGTGTGTGTATATATATATACATATTATTGCTGTTATTATTTTAATAAGATAAATTATTAATACTGTTTCATAAAATAGTTTGTATTATATTAGCTTTAGAAGAAAAGAGATTAAAAACACAAAAATAACTTGAAACATGATAAAACAAAGATTAAGAGTAAAATAAATAAATGATTAATAATTAGATCATGTTATTGATGATCTTAATGTTATCAATGATACTACTAAAAAATTGTACTGCATTACGAAAATTCTGAAATTGCCTTCAGTTCTGCTTTTTTTTTAAGTTGTAAGGACTATAATGAGAAAACTCATCAGATGATATCTGTTGGTGCGATCACAGCTCGTATCTCACCCTCAGCTCCCAGCAGGTACGAGTAGAAGCAGAGGAAATTGGTGCTGAGGTACAGCCAACCCTGACACGGCACTTTGCCTTTCCAGTAGCTGCACGAGTAATATGTGACCAGCTTCTCCTCCGGTGGCAGCTCGAACCACTTCTCAAACCTCAGATGTGCTTCCCTGAACTTTTCAGGATCGTCCTCCAGCACCAAGGACACCTTTCCCTCCTCTGCAATGAGACCCTAAGGACAGTACAGCAATGCATCATAGTCCTTATAGGAAACGCTAGCAGTGAGTTCACTCAGATTGTTGTCTGTTCACTGTCGCTATGAGTGAATATTCCTTGTACTTGTACATGTGTGTCTTTCACAAAATGTCTGTCCTTACTCGGATTTTGCCCTGCACGAAGCTGGTGATGTCTTCGCTGGAGTCAAACACAAAGAGCGTCCTCATGATGTTCTGCTGCAGCCAGTCCCAGTGCTGGACAATCTCCTCTTTGGTGACGCCTGACCAATTTCGTAGGGGGTTGGGACAAAACAGAAGAATAGCAACAAATTCAGAGCAACATGCTTTTATTTTGGAAATTTATTTTTGCAATTCAATGCTTTGTTATAGCAGCAAATTCAGAGGAACATGCTTTTATTTTGGAAATTTATTTTTGCAAATCAATGCTTTGTTGTGAAAATGAGAAACTTTTTTAAAGGAGCAGTGCCAAAGTTGAGCCAGTAGAGGTCTCTCAACCAAAACATAAAAGTGGGATCATGGGAGTTGCTGTTGGGATATGTTGTCATGTCATGTTAACTTGGTAGCATGAAGCTAATGTGGTTTATGTGATGAATTCATGCATATTTCTTGCCCATGTGCAAATCCGTAACAACTTTACGAGGTTGTTGAACAATGTCGCAGCAAGTGGTACAGTCCATCTGAAGCGCGACCAAACCAAACTACAAGTTTCTCTCTTTGAGCAGTGTTGGAAACTTTTGGTTTAAAAGTCTTATCTTTGTAGGCGGTTTATTTGTGCAGCTCATTGTAGCAACTAGGCGATATATGGAGCTTTACAAAAGAAAAAGTTTATAAGACACACCACTAAAATGAAGAAAAAAAACATTAAAAACTAAAGGAAGTAAAATCAGCTAAAATCAGTAAAAAGTACTAGAATATGTTACACATATTTGGTGACTTCAGATGAAAAGGATCTCAATCACAGAACAGTGGCAGGTCAGTGAAACGAAATGCGACTTAAATATCTGCTCCAAAGATATGACGGTGACGTACCACATGCTATGGACCAGTACACCTGTGAGTCAGGTGTGTGGTGCAGGATGCGGAAAGGAGCAACTTTAGATGTGGAGTCCAGGACCGTGTCCAGGGTTCCAACAAGGAGCCCTGCAACATACAACATACATACACCAGCTTTACCTCATAATCCATTCACTCCGGTGGTTCTGACCCACGAGAGGTTCGGTTCAAGCTGTGTAATAAATAAACAAGCCTAAGTGAAGCACATGTTCATATTTGGTATCAGACGTTGGTACTGAAGGAGCCTGAGCTGTTTCTCCAGGTCCATGTCAGCGTCACACAAATAACATTCATCTGTCACCCCCCCACGCCCTCCTGGCATGTCCTCCGTGAATAATTCACAAGGTCACCACATTAGCATCAGGTCGGCAGGGATCTACTCTTCACATGGAAGATTTATGCTACTAAAGTTGGAAACTTTACACGGGAATTAACAATTAAAGGGAATTTATGAGGAATAAACCTGGAATTTAACTGAAGTATTTAACTTGTCCTTAACAAGGACAAGTTAAATCTAGTTTTGCAAAATCTGTAAGCATCATCTTAAAAACAGCAGATTTCATGCATGTCCACTTGAGAATATGATGCTATTCCTCAATCACTGCAGGTGTAATGACGCCACGCCCCCTGGAGGCCATGCCCCTACCTGCACTATGCTTCCTCCATCACATGCACAGGTAATTTCTAGAACCCTGGACTACTGAGGACACATGTTTGATCCCAGAGTACCAGACCATTGAAGCCACACATTTGAGCCCATGGATGACCGGAAGTGACGTAGGTTCTGATGATGGTGTAAACATATTTCATATGTGTTAACTTCAACATGTCTTCATACAGTAGATAGCTGCTGAGAGGCTACATGCTAAATGTAAAATGTATGCTAAATGTAGCTCGCACCAGTTCATTGACCAGTCATTGCATAGTTCCTAAGTTCCCCAACTTGAATTCCCAGGGAATATTTCTGAAAACAACTCATTTTCTCGTTCTTATCAGGTGAGAACAGCATCACACAGTAGGAGTAAAAGACAACTATTCCACTTATACACAGATACTGAAGTAAAAGTACTATCAGGTTGTATTTAACCTCCACTGTCATTGACGCAGTAAGAACGATCTCTTTCCCTCCATTAACACTCCATCATTCATTATCATTCATTATCTATTAACTACACTGCACCGGTCACAGTGGCTTCATGTGGATTTTTCACCACAGGTCACAACCACTGGTGGTATTTTCAGCACTACATTCACACTGACGGTACATATTAAAGCTGACAGGCAGACTGATTTACACAGGAGCTTGTATCTCGATGGAACCTGAGGACTGAACACGTGTCCTCAACGTGTCCTCCGGATGTCCTATATAACACAACATGGCTTAGTGAAGCTGAAATGAACCATCACGGACTGATGTTTTATGAATTCAAAGCCACAATTTAGTCTGTGACAATTGCTGCCAATTTATTTTGCAAATGCACAAAATTGAAGTTTCAGACCTAAGACGACACGAATTACCATGACGATTGCTGAGAATTCAACAGCCCCATTATCTGGAGCCAATTAATTCGTCAGATATTCGTCTTCTTGTAACACATTTTGCATTTCATGCCCCTGAATTTCAGTATGACAACCCCACTGATGATCATCGTCACAGCCGCTGACACATCTGCTGTTCGGGCAGCAGTCTGACATGGCAGTGACCGGTACATGTCTGGAGGGGAACTCTTGTATTTGTACTCAAGAAAATATTCAGTAAATCACAGGAACCTACAAGACCTGCAGCATGTCAATGATTATGCCTTGAAATGAAAATTGACATTTACCCTTTTATCACATTACAGCGAGAACGAATACATTGAGAAATGTGCAACTGATGCAGTCACGTCTGTTTGGTCACCGCTCTGTGGTGTCACAGTGTCACAGTGATGTAGGCTCCTGCGCCACACACCAGACAGAAGCAGCTCGGGAGGAAGACGAGCTGTGTGTTGACTTATATGAGATGCGTACCGTCCACACTTGGCATTCATATTTTTGTGAATCTGTGTGGACACAGAAATCTTTTTTTAATTAGATTTAAGGGTGTGGACTTAGATGGTGTCGTATATGATTAGCAGCAACAATGAAACAGACTGACCTCTATGTTACTAAATAGCTATTTTTCATACCACTTGTGAATAATTGAAAGAAACCACAGGGCTTCTGAAGCTAGTTAACAAATTAAGCCTCATGAGTACATACTTAAAGACATTTAGAGTGCGTTTTGTTTTTTTAATTTATTATCCTATTACTGTTTAGTTTAACACTACAATAATTTCAGTACATACTTGAAATTGTATTGTACACTTAGTTTGTGAACATATGAACATTTCTGTTGGCCCAGATGAACAACCAGTCTGTCACTGGAACAGACTTTGGGCACCTCGGATCTCACTTATCATTATGTTGTACTTTAATTGTGATTTGCCAATTAATGGACTAAAGATGCAAATTAGCTTGAAGCTACAATCTGATGTGATGCATCAAAGTATGATATAGATGTTTGAGCTGAACACTGTCACTTTTAAATAAATAGGCCCTGGTCTTTTTTTAAACAACAACACAGACACACACCTGAGGTGAGTAGGTCAATAACTTATTGTCCATGGCAGCTGAGAGCTACAAACAAAACTGCAAAACTGTGCCGCTAGCAGCTAACAGGGACATTAACCTGATGCAGCGAGGGCATGTCCCTCAGTCCATGTCCCCATGTCATGTCCTTCAGTCCCACTGTCATGTCCCTGAGTCTGTGGCCCTCAGTCCATGTCCCCGTGTCATGTCCTTCAGTCCCACAGTCATGTCCCTGAGTCCATGTCCCTGTGTCATGTCCCTCCGTCCGTGTCCCTGTGTAGTCGTCCTTGTCCCTGTGTCATGTCCTTCAGTCCCACTTTCATGTCCCAGTCTCATGTCCCTCTGTCCCAGTCCCTCAGTCGATGTATCATGTCCCTCAGTCCCTGTGTCATGTCACTCAGTCTATGTCCCAGTGTCATGTCCTTCTGTCCCAGTCCCTCAGTCGATGTATCATGTCCCTCAGTCCCTGTGTCATGTCCCTCTGTCCCAGTCCCTCAGTCGATGTCTCATGTCCTTCAGTCCCTGTCCCTGTCCCTGTCATTACCAGTTACCAGGAAGTTCGTCAAACCAGCCCACGTAGGACAGTGAAGACACAGATAATGTGTGCTTGAATGTTGTGACGGAGCAGCAGCTGTTGCACCCGCCAGCCGGGGGGAACAGCCGTTAACGGTACCTGTCAAGCCGCCTCCACCTTCTCCATACCCTCGTCTCCTCTGCAGCACGAAGTACTCGTTATCCTTCTCGGTCACCCACAGTTTGAACGCGTTCTTCAGCAGAATCTCTTCCGGTTTGAGCCACATGTTTTAAGCGTATGTGAGCTCTCTGTCGATTCCACCTGTCATGTCACGGTTCTCTGTTCGGTTCTCCGACATCAAGCCCGTAGACATTTGTTTGTGTCCAGATCGCCTCCCTTTCCCACGTCGACAGGAATCGCTGCCAGCGTCGCAGAGCATTGTGGGATTGTAGTTTGTGAGAGAAGGGTCAGAGAAGAGGGACTGGAATGGACATACACTATACAAAAACAGCAAAAACAGTTTACACCATATCTATGGTTCACACTGACAGATATTACTGCCGCCATTTTGGATTGTTACCTCGGGGTCTCTGGGGTTTCTCCTGAGTTACAGGTCGGATATACTAGAAAAAAGGAGGCCTTGTTTGTTTGCTTTTTTACTTCCTGTCAGCTTGGCCGACAATTAAATCTATAACTCTTTGATTACTGGGGAAAACAAAAGACATTACCACGTTATAATTAACACTGTCACGATTGTTGTAAATAGTTTAAATGCGTTCACACCACAAAGGTCTTCTTCTTTTCATTGTTTTAGAAGAAATGTACTGAATTGCCACATAAGGAAAGAAAACATCGATAGACAGACAATATAATGTGTACATTTCTTGTTAAAACCATATTGTTTTTCGGTCAAGATACCTCACAATTTTAATGACACAGTTTCCTGTCACTGTGAAATACAATATTTTGTTGAGCTGTAATGAAGGTGTGGTCCTTGGATGACATAACAATTGCAAGACTTGCATCATTCGTCAGTATGCTTCAACGTGAAACGTCTTCTTTTTTAAATTTCCTTACAGACTTTAGTAATAACATGTAACCTAATAATATCTAACCTTACTTAGCAATTCCTCAATAAAGTAACTTTATTTACTTTATATGTAAAACAATACTATTAATGTTATATTAATATACTACGTATATACATCTTCTAAACGGAAATCAGCGTTTGAGGAAAACCCTACAAGTACCATCGTCCTTTAAAAAACAATGTATTGTCGCGTTGATGACGTCACGCCTAGCCGACTCTTCTCAGCGCGGAATTTAAATCGATGGAATTGTGCTGTACGTTATCCTGCTAGTTTTAGGGCCGAATTCAAATATTGAATATGTGTCAATAACAATCTTCCATCTACTAGTTTTAGTTTTATTTTCACTTTGCGGTGGTATCGGAGTTCAACGCAAAATGTGACGCAATCAAACAGCACCCGTTCGTCGGAACTCCGCCAGAGAACAACAACAGTTTGGAAAAACTAGCTAGCTGGTGTAAAACGAGTCATCCGCGGCCGTTTATCCTGACACTAGTCGTTTTATGTGTCTACCGTTAAACATTTTATGGCGACCAGAGGGACTTAAAGTTAGTTAGCTAGTTGCATTAGCCTCAGTCCGAATGGAGGACAGATCCCCGTCAACGTCTCTTGCTCGACCGTCGTTCCTCCAGAGGACGTTGGATCGGTTGTCGTCTACCCAGTGTGAGAAGCTGGCAGCCGACGAGGCGGCTCCGGTGGCTGTCATCGCTGTCCAGCGGTACTTGAGTGAACCCGGTGACGGCTCGCAGCAGCTCGACAGCTTCAGCTACGACGTGACGGTCACCGACGGAGTGTGGCGAGTAAAGTGCTTCCTCCACCCGAGTTTGAATCATCTGGTGCACAGAAACCTGCTGAGGACCGGGACGGACATCCGCATCACGCAGTGCTCGTTTGTTTACAACGAGAGGAGGCTGGGTCACGGCTTCATCCGCATCGAGAACGTCAGCTGCGGCTCGGGGAGCTCCGCCGTCCTGCCCCGGGTGGAGGACGTAAGGTCACTGGGGATGCTGGTGAAACCGGGGATGGAGAGAAGTGTGCTGCTGCACAGCGACGTTCCTCTGCAGCCGAGCCGCAAACACTACCTGCCCCTGTGGAACAACGACGATCCGGAGAGCGACGTGTGGAGCTCAGCGCCCCCGGCCTGTGACGCTGTGTTGGACGGTGAGAAGATGATTGTTGTTGCTGACATGTTGTCTTGTGCCTCATAGCACAGACAAGAGAAAAACATGTCATGACTGGAATGACCTGGTGCAATATGTTTTGGTTTTTTTTCCAATTTAGGATAGCAACACTGCTCATAGTTTCCCTTAATGTGCAGTGAATATTGTATTGAATTACATGTTTAGCTATTATCTATTTTGTTATGTGACACTTTTATGCTTTCAGCTTTGGTGTTGTGACATTGCAGATAACTGACTGGCAATAAAGGATTATGGTGAAAACTATTTATTAGATGGAATCCAACGTGTCTTTAAATGAAAATGAAAATGATCTTTTTGTCTTTTTCAACTAAAATGCATTTATTTAATGTTCATGTTGCCTGGCCTTCTGTCTTCTTGTCAACAGTGTCCAAGATTAGTCTTCTCAGTAGTTTGGAGTCGTCTTTTTGGAACAAATGGACCCCTCTTCCTCTCCTGGTGAGGATCATCCAGAAATCCAGAATACGATATTATGGCAAGTTTGGGTTGAAGATAGATTTCCCTTTTCAGGTGCGTTTGAATTCACCCAGAGGTTTGAAACAAGTTCTCCCGTTCCATATTTCCATGCTGTGACAAAGTGAATGCCTCTTTTGTTTACAGGCGTATTTTGAGGTCGCTGACCAGAGTGGAACAATGTCACTGGTGCTGTGGAATGAACTCTGTCCGGAGTTTTATCACAGACTGAGCGTCGGTTCAGTGTTGTACCTGCAGAACTACACTCTGAAGCAGAGTTATTCCAACCGCTCACGCCCACGAATGGACCACTACAGACTGAAGATGTTTCAGTCTGTTGGTACGGTCACAAACACCGGTGGACTGCCTCTCTGTGTGTTGACGGCATTGAAGGATATTCATAAACAGAAAAACAATCATCCACATGCATGTGTTTCATGTATTTTCTGGCTATCTGACAGGCTGGTGAATCACTAATCTGTTCTTGTGTGTACTTCTGCCAGAAATCTGTCTGAACTCTCGTAACCCGACTTCAGTCATCACCGTGGTGTCACCAAAGAACGTGCTGCCTCAGTGGAGGCTGCCTGACGTCTGCTACCAGTTCACCACCAGGTAAAGGTCATTCTTACGGAATTCTTCTCATATTATGATGAAAATCAGTTTTCTTTGTATAGCACCTCTCATACACACATGCAGGTTAAAGGGCTTCACAATAAAATGATTAAGAGACGTTAAAACAAGGATGAAAAAGCAGAAATGACATTAAAACACTTAGAAACAGATGTGATTAAAAGACATTTAAAAACAGAAGTATTATGTCAATTCTATGTGTCTTCTAGGTCAGAGCTGGAAAAACTGTCCAACAACACAGCCTGTGATGTAATAGGTCTGGTGACGTTCGTTGGTCGGGTTCAGAGAGTGAAGAGCAAAGGAGACATTGGTGAGAGAAGTTGATGCTCGTTGTGTGACTGAGTTTGCTTTGAGTATAAATGCAAGTAATTTTCCGTGTCAGGTCCAGAGAAGTACTGGACGTACCGCTGGGTTCACGCAGTGGATGGAACGTCTGACCATCCTTTCATCCTGGAGGTTTTTTCCTCCTCTCAGCCAGAAATCTTTGCTCATCTGTGCCCAAGTAAGAGAACTCTGCTGCCACGGCTGCGATAGAAACCTTCCTCTCCAACCTTGTTGATGATGTCATCATCACTGCCGTAGTGACCTACCTGGTGTGCACTCAGATGAGAGTGTGTCAAGTGGACGGCTCACCGCCGTACCTCACGAGTAGCTGTGAGACCGAGATGTTCATCACAGGTCAGCTGGAACGTTCTCCTCTCATACACGTGGAGGAGGGAACTCAGACGTTTGACCTCAACTCCACTTTCGCCGTCTCTCTCAGGCTACCACAAAGGTCAACCGTACGTGAACGACCCCCCCGTGAAGAACTTCATCCAGTGGACCAAGACGCTGAAGGACAAGGTCATCCTTCAGAAGACAGCAGTCGGTGGTCATTATTGTTACCCACACAGCCCACAGACCTTCACCCAGTCAACGACAGAGGCCTCAGGTGAGAGAGCACTTTTCAGTTTAGGTTTTAAAACCAGTTTACAGACTTAACTCTGATTCAAATTTAGGGCACATTCCTCTGGTCGCTGTGTCTGACCTGAGGGAGGAGTTGGAAACTCTGCAGTACAGGGAACACAAGAAACTGGCAATTCAGGGTCAAATCACTGCGGTGAGATACCTGAAGCACCTGAGGACCAGAGAGTCACGAGGAGGAGCCCAGGTAACAGACTGTTTGAAAAAGTTCCTTCCAGTGGCAGCGGCTGTGAAGGAGAAACAACCTGGTTCCCTGCAGGTGCCTGATGCACATGAACGAACTGCATCCACCACTTCAACATCTCCCACAGCCAAGGAGAGCTCAGCCAGTAAGAGAAGAATTCAGCAGAGGTGTGAGTCTACTCTGATATGAGAAGGTGTGTTCAAGCAAAACCCTGAATTGAATTCATTCCATTAAATGTGTTGGTTTCTGTAGAAATGCTGCTGAATTCTCCCTGGACGGTTCACCGGCAAAACGGTACGAAAGATTCATCAGGTTTGTCTCTGACTCCCCACAGAGGCTCTTTTCTCATTGGTGTGTTCTCCTCCAGGTCCAGTGCTCGTGTCAACACAGCGGAAGGAGGAGAGAAGCAGGAGGAAGATGATGGACATCAGGAGAATCCAGGTGAATCACAGCTCCAGTCTGCACCATGTGATCCGATCCAAACGCTCCGACTGGACACGTTGTCTCCAGCAGGCGGTGATGCATTGTCATGGGTCAGCA
The DNA here is from genome assembly GCA_901007665.1 of Aeoliscus strigatus. NCBI lineage: Eukaryota > Metazoa > Chordata > Actinopteri > Syngnathiformes > Centriscidae > Aeoliscus > Aeoliscus strigatus. Next base: position 31,639 of record CAAKHB010007415.1, on the reverse strand, counting down.
GCAGCTGGACGAAGCAGCGCCAACAGGTTTCTGAACACTTGAATCACGGCGGTCTGTACCAGGACAGCATCTGTCGGAGGTTCGTGTTCGATGAGAAGGACGTCCTCCTGCAGTGGAGTAACCTTCATCCAATGCGATGGACCCCAGAGCAAAGCACCGACAGCGTCCCACCAGTGGTCTGTCCAGGATACTACCAGATAACCATACTAGGTAAATGAAGTGTTGGAATGAGCTGATCTCTGGTTGGACCTGCAGGAATCAGCTGATCTGACAGTGGAGACCAGGTTTCACAGCTGTGACAGACTGTCAGTGATGAGCGCTCCTGTTTTTTTCCTTCCAGGCATAAACAAGCAGATCGCCGTTGATGCAGCTTATTATCCTGTTGTGTGCGCCAGCGAGCCCAGAGCTGTCAGCCTTCCTCAGGCTCCTCATGACAACACCATGCTGTCCTGCCTGTCCTCAGGTTTCTTCTACCCGCTCAGCGGCGCCACAGACCACAGTGACGCCTCACATCCTGAGCCAGGTAAGAATCGGCCCGTGCACCATTTCTTCGTATTCAACTCACCATTAGAGAAAAACATTAAGCCGGCGAGTCATTACCGTAATAGCAGCAACTTGGATGTGAAATGCAACTTGTCAACTTTCAAGAACCGATCGACGTTTTCTCCCTCTCCTAGCTCCTTCTTCTCACCAGGTAGGAAAACTGAGTCCAACTTCTCAGCATTCAATAACTAAAGTGATGAATTTCATTTAGGATCAAATAGAACCTGAAGATTTCTGCACATTTGTTTCGTTGTAAAGCGTTGAATATGTGTAAAACAAAACAGCAACAGTTGTTTGTTTGGGTGTGAAAGGGAACCATAGCGACCGAAAGCTCCTGTCTGTGCTGAGAGGATGATGGTTGTATTCATACCGCCACGTTGACGAGTGACAAAGACCCTGTGAGCGTGATTCCTCCTGAAAGTTGATGTGTTGCCTACAGAGGACGTGTTGGCGAGCGCCGCCGAGCTGGAGGACACGCACGTCGTCTGCATCCTGGACCTCTGTCATTTGGGGGGAGACAAGGTGGAGGTGCTGGTCAACAAGGTGTTCAGAGTGACGGAGCTTTCCACCGAGTGACATCGACCATCAGCACAGGGTGCTTCTGTCTGTGCTTGTAAACAGTGTAAATATTGTTTTTATGATTAAACAGCGGACACAAGTTCATCTGCATGTTGTTTATTACCATCAGAAGTCAGACTGGTATTCTGTGCGTCCAGTGAAGCAGCAGGGAAATGAAGAGACGTGACAGAGGTAAGGTGTCAGCTGTGTCCTTGTGATGTCACCATCAACAAACCTGCTGCTGTCCATCTCCTGGTCAAACGGTCTGTGTGCAGCTTCAGACAGATTCAAAACAAGTTCACGACAGTTTGCTCAGAATCACCATACATATGTTTAAAAATATTTATTTTCAAATATTTCACAATATCCAGGTTGATTTATAAATAATTCAATATAACATAATTAATAAAGATATTTTAGCATGTAAACTTAATTTGTTAATTTCTTTTACACAATATGAACAATATTTTAAAGCTTATTTTTGATAGTAAATACAGAAAGAAAACAAGCCATACAAGTGACTGTGCAACACCAACTTCAACACAAGAAGCCTCACCTCCTCTAATAAGACACTTCATTATCTGTTACAAAATTATTTTAATTTTAAAATCATGTAACATACATATGTAATCTATTAGACATACAAAATAAACAACTATATCATCTAAGCTTTTTGTACATTGTATTATACAATATATTCAATGTGGGTTTTCTTTCCTTCTGCACTGAAACTGCAGAAATGGCTGCGGATCACGTGTGTTTTGTTCACATTTCTTCCTCCAATTCAGTTTACAAACAAGGAGCACGAATGCAAATTTAGATGTGACACCATTAAAAAAAACAAAAAACTGACACTTAGTGTAAAAAAGCTTTGTGAGGTGAAAAAACCCAAGGTACCATTAGAGAAAACAGATTATTTACAGTAACTGAGACAACACAGCTAAAAGGTCTGAAATCAACTCGTGGCCAAATGTTTAAAAACGACCCTCAATTTGAGCAAACAACTTAAAAGATCATATTTTTGGAGGAAGGGACAGTGAAGATATGCTGTACTAAGGCCCCCCCCACACACACACACACACCTCCCACATACACCCTACTGAAATGACCAGTCTCAGAACACTTCCACACAGACAGAACCAGAATATGAATCATCAGCACCAATGCAACACTGGCTTTGTTTCCATATAAAAGTGATTTGAATCATTGATCATTTCGATCACTTTGAACAGAACTGTTTCCATCCCCCGCTTTGCGATCAACTAAAACACAGAAGTAGTGATCATATTTAGGGGATTTTTCTATCTTTTCCAATGCAATAGTTCGCCATTGATTTGTGGGCAGGATTAGTGCATGTGGGTTAAAAGAGAGGTGGGGCTATGACATCATCGCTTCAGGAAAGATGCGCATGGGTTGAAAACATGAACACAATTTCACATTTGTTCAAGCTGGGACCCAATTTACCAACTGATCAGATTCGCTCCAAAATGCTGGTTCATGTGGACGACACAATAAAAAGAACTTTAGCGGATCCACCTGAACTCGTCTCTGTGTGGACGTGGACTCGGTCAAGTTCTGCAGAAGCCTGATAACAAGCTGCTGATCAGAATCATGTGACATCTAAACCCTGCAGGACAGGAAGTCACAAATAGGTTTGAGAACCGCTGAGCGAAATTGAAAAACAGTATTTTATTTGTTTCTCACACACTGATGTGAACGTCTGTGTCAAAGTTCCATAAAGATTCTCCACTCCTTTATGCTTTACCCTAGTTTTTGTCGTCGGTTTATGAAACACAAAGTGAAGCAGATTGCTGCGTCCTGTCAGTGATGAGCACGTCACTAACGTCTTCAGCAGAGACCAAACACGACACACACCCAGCGTGTTCCCACTGCGCTTTGAAGAAATAATGCTGTTACCATGGAAACAAACATCAAACTTGAACTGTGAATTTATATCGTCTGTGACTAACAAAGGTGAACAGCGCCTGTTGTCTCATAAACGTGCATGTGTGTGTGTGAGACACTTGGGTCCAGCAGTCGTATCAGATAATCAGCAGTTATTGATGTACAACATTCCCATGTGTTTCTTCTAAAAACACGTTTCAGCTCAAATTTACAGTAAAAACACGCAACGTGGCCAAATGAGGAGCGAACAGGGTGATCATTTGTAAAAAAAAAGTAGACTGATTAACTCGGATAATAATAATAATGATGATGATGATGTTATAATAATAATTTTACAGGAACCGGTCTGTCAAACACTGTCTGCTGCGAGATTTAGACCTTTGAACATCTGTGCACATAAAATCCGTACGGACTTTCTCAGTCGCATAAATAAAATGATTTCAGCAAATAAATAAATTAATCTTACTTGATTCATGTGATTGCAGAAAAGATTTGGATTGATTGAACAGGCTGCAAAAGGCATCTGACATATGTATGTTTATATTTATATATATATATATATATAATCTTTTCTTCCAATATACCCAAATACAAATCTAGATTTCTGCTTGGATCTGATGTGGGTTCAGTTCTGACCTATGAAAATAGAACTTTGTATCCCAAATGGACCTGAGCTGGATTTTTAAAGCCGTAATCAGACAACCATGGAAACGCACCTCAGCAGTACTTTAACATGGTTCAAGGCACAATTTCTCCTCTCAGCGAGACTGGTGAGACGGTTGTAGCAGCCCTTCTTCAGTCCCAGATTGAGGCTTTAAAAATCGAGTTTCTAAATTCTCAGAGAACAAAACTGTTCATCATCTTCCCCGTTTGGCGTGAACATACGTGGTGAAGCAGCATGCAGAAAGGACAGTTCACGTTAAAGCCTCTGGAGTCACGTCATGCCGCTCACACACCTGCAGGCAACCGCTGGAGCACAATAATCCCTTTATGCGTGGATGAACAATCTGACGCTGTGATGTCACCACAAAGAGGTTCGGTTTGAAGAACAATCGTTTTTTTTTCCTGGTAAAACTAAACAGTAATTTATAGGCAAAAAATAAATATTGTGTTTTGTGGGCAGTAAACTTCAGCTGCAGGACGAAGGCTGGGTCAGTTTCCCTCAGATGAGTCTCCTCTGCTCAGTGCAGCGTCTGCTCCTTCCTGACCCATCTTCGTCTCAGCTTCCAGCTTCATGTGAAATGTACGGTCACCACGAGCGTCTTCCTACGTTCTTACTTCCAAACGTCTCGCGGGGAGCTCTCCTCTCACAGTTCGCAGCACTACCGAGTCAGCATGTTCCGAAAGTCTGAAATGCTGTTTGTCGGGTTCTGGGAATGTTGGTATTGTCTCTGTTGTTGCTGCTGCGTCTGCTGCTGCTGCGTCTGCTGCGTCTGCTGCTGGATGTATCCCACGGTGCGCTGCTGTGGAATATTAGTAGTGTGTAAGAATGCTGGCGTAGATCCACCATGTACGAGTCCTTGAGCCATCTGCAGAACAGAGCAGAACACCACCTCACTCAGCTGACAGAACCTCGTCACTACTGCAGTCAGGTGCAATTATTTTCATACTCCTCCACATGATGGCAGCTGGTGTGAAATGTTCCAATGACGTTATTTGAGTGATTGAAGCCTGCAGCTCTAAAAAAAAACCAACAAACCCAAAAAATGTATCTCAGAATATTACAATATTCAGTGTCAGGTTTGAGTAAACCACTAATGATGCATAAATACCATAAATGTTTAATCTGAGATACTGGAGTTTTGAATATTTAGTGAAAAATATATGAAAACCTGGAAAAAATAAATTTGAAATGAAATTTTGAGCTACCTGTATACGGTTCATTACATGTTAACATATTGACAGACTGATTCAAAGGCAGTGCTGCATTCTGATCCCAAACAATAAAGCACAAGGAGAAATATTTGACAGCTGGCGAGACACAAAGTGGCTGCCGCACCTGAAAGAACTGCTGTGGCTGCTGGAGCTGCAGGGAGTGCTGCGACGCCTGGGGCTGGCCGTGGTACGCCGACTGCGGCTGATGTGTCAGGAAACTGCTGTGTGGGATCATTATCGGCGAAGTGAAGACCTGAGAGGGAACGAGGACGGCGTTGCAGTTGACTTGTTGCATGGAGAGCGACGGGGTGAGGATCTGTTGCTCCAAAGTGTATCTGAGAGAGAGAGAGAGAGAGAGGGGACGAGATCAGACATAACGTGAGATGTGACGCCACAGAAACGAGTTCGTGTGTGAGTTTGAAAGTCTCACATGGTTTGGGAAATGCCCATGTTGCACTGCGACGGCTGTGAGGTCACACTGCTCGAGGGAACCAGCGTCTGCATGGGCTGGTTGAGGAGCATTCTGTCAGGAAGGAAAGGAAAAGTGTCAGTGGAAGATATGGAAATTAGTCTGTACCAAAGATTTAGTTTTTTTTTTTCTTCTCCCACCGTAGTTGTCCATCTTGGCTGAACTCGTTGTCCGTGTGTCTTTGGTTTGCGTCCTGCAGAGGTCGCGTGTTGGTCTGAGAGAACATCATGGGATTACTGTAGAAAGGCATCGTCACACTGGTGTTAGTCTGCACCGGCAGACTCACCGACTGGGCCTGTCCGCCCTGTGCCGCCCTCTGGTGCACCTAAGGGAGGGACGCGCCATGTCAGGCTGTGTGTAGATATAATAAATACTACTAATAGGGTAGATAAGGTGAGAGGATCTGTACCTGTGTCGAGGGAGAACTGTTCTCTCTCAGGAGTGAGTGAGGGGATGAACTGTGGCCCCCACACGATGAAGGCTTCGGGTGCCCCGAGTGCTGTCTGATGACCCCCGACTGGTTCTGCTGGGCCGGCCGTCCTGGACCCTGCTGCTGCTGCTGAGGCTGCTGCTGCTGACCAAAGTCATTGTGGATCGGCTGTTGTAACAACATCTAACACACACACACACACACACACACAGAGAAAACATGACGTCATTGTGACTCTTTAATGCATGTACATATTTATTACAAATCTGATTTACTATCATTAATATTATTATTATCATTATTATATTTTTTTCCTCACCTGGAGACTGGCGAGATGCAGCTTCTCTTTAATGTCGTGCAGCTCCCGCTGCTGTGTCTTGATGTCGGCCTGCAGAATGCGCGTCCTCTCCTCCAGCTGCTCCTTCAGCTGGTTCATCACACCGAGCGGCGGCTGCTGCAGCGGATACATGGACTGCTGCTGCTGCTGCTGCTGCTGCTGCTGCTGCTGCTGCTGCTGCTGCGTCTGCTGCGTCTGCTGCGTGCTGCTGCGGGTGCGTCTGCTGCTGCGGGTGCGTCTGCTGCTGCGGGTGCGTCTGCTGCTGCGGGTGCGTCTGCTGTGGCTGAAAACACCGTTAGAAAAGAGATATCAGTCATCTAATTGCTTCTGAACAGAAAACAGAAACAGAACAGAAAAAACAGCTGTTTTCTGGAAAGCTTTTAGAAGACACAACCTTTCTCTGCTCGCTCAGTCTAATAGGCATGAAACTCACACACACACACACACACACACACACACACACACACACACACACACACTGAAAGGAGAAGGGAAGGTGAGGAGGGAGAGGACATCTATCACTGACCAGCGTGGAGTGCTTGCTGCAGGTAGGAGAAAGAGGGAGGCTCAGTTGCGGGACACAGTCAAAGGAATTTTGTCTTTGTGTCAAATTCTACAGGACAAAATGACAAAGTTTTATGATGAAAGGAAGATTCAGCTTCTTGTTTCCTACCGGCGCTTTTATTTCCACACACGGATGAACTGACCTTTGAACTTCCAGCCTGGAGCCTGGAGGTGGTCCTCTCTGTCCCCATGGAGTTTGCTGCTGCAGAGGTTTCATGACATTTGTCAGAGCAGTGATTCACGTTCACTGAAGTTCAGTAAACATTTCCTCTGCTGTGGTTTAGTGCACAGCGCCCTCCTGTGTCCACATACAGTATGTCTGCTTCATTTCCTCAGTGCTCCCGTCTGTCCTCAGACAGGTTTGTGCTGCTGACAAAGTATTCAAGTGGGTATTTGTACAACCCTACAGACCACGTTCAGTCCTGATCAGCTGCATTCTCTCAGGTGGCTTTTAAATTACCAATTTATTTTTAATCATTTCTTAAAGCATTTAGGTTTTTCTTTTTTTCCCAAGTTGTCTATTTTCTTAAAATGTATTTTACTGCTCTTACAATGTGTAATGGTTTGGTTATTCTTTTTATCTACTCTATCGATAACAGTGATTTATTCACATCCTAAATATCCATTTTACTTCCTTTTATCATTTCCGTTCTGTCATTGCTTTCATCCACCATCTTTGTCTCCCTGTGTTACATGTCTCATTATTACTATTTGACAATGACCATGAGAATCAATTTGTGATGTTAAAGAAAAGGAGCATTTTTCTCCTATCAGGAAGTAAAACGTTGACGTCAGAAAGACGATTTATTCATGCTGATGCTGCGTATTTTCGATGGGAAGAAAAACATTGAGCAGCTCAGATGTGAGCGTTCCCAGTCAGTTTACCTGAAGCAACTGATCAGAAAGGTCCAAGTCACTTTGTGCCGATTCACTGGTTCTTCACTGACACTAACGCACTCACACACAATATCTCTTTCACTGGAGACGGGTGGTCAAGGACTAATTCAGACTAATTGCTGCGTGATAATAAGAGAACTGCTGCTTGTTCTAGTTCCTATTGATCTATGGTTGCGTTAACACAATGATGGTGTTACATCGACGTTATGTCTTGTTTTACCGGATCATCGTCAGGACAACTGATGCACTTTACGACTGGTTCCCTCAGAGGAACTGTGATGACAACGATTGTGTGTGGGTGCCAAAGAAGCTCTGTAACTGTAATAAAAGCAGTCGAGATAAATATGCAGATTAAGTTGGTGTGTGACGGAGCAGCGGCCGATGTCAGCGACTCAAACCGACGTTACGTCATTGATGTTTCACATCTCATTTCCCTGCAGCTCTGAACAGAACATTCATCTCATGAGACTAAACTAAACCTGGGTGTCAAGCGTCAGCATTTATCATCACTTTCTTTTTTTTTTTGTTGTTCACATCAGTGCAAGTTCCTGCAGATCGCAGCGGTGCGTTTAGGGCACAGGAGGAGGTGACTCACATGCAGAGTCTGACAGCGCCGTGTGGGACGACTTCCTGGAACTGTGGGAGGAGACTGAACGTGCGCCGCTGGTTCTGTCCCTTGGAGGGTCGAGTGAGGAGCAGATGTCCAAGTAAAGCTCCTGAGCCTGGAACACACCGAGGGTCAGACACCACTCACACGTGACGACAAACTGTCAGAAATCAGCTGCTCAAACCTTCACAGACGACGGAGCGATCTCCGGCGGAGATAACTCCTCAAGGCCAAACGCCCTCCTCCTTTCAGCTCGCACCTCAGCATAACTGAAGCAGACAGGAAGAGTTTGTTGGACAAGTATATCTGAGACATCTTGTGTGTGTACGAGTCACGGAACAAAAGGCCGAAGTGATGCAAAAAGTTTGAACACAGTTTATACTGACAGCTACGGACGCCATCTTGGGGTCAGGTTGGATATCTGAGGTAATGGGGGGTGCACTGTTTGATACTTCCTGTCCACAGCTCAGACAATGACGCAGAAAACAAACTGGGACAAGCGAGGACGGGGAGGACATTGTCTAGTCTTCAGCTCCCACCATCTGTGTTACAGGCCGAGCTGCAAATTACACTATAGACGCTGAGGGATCCGCCATCTGCAACCTGCTGCGTCCCTACGGGTCTCCCAATGCCAACTTGCACCCTAGACACACATTTCACAGACACACTCGCACCACACACACCCCTCCTACGTACGGTTGATGCTTCAACCTGCCATAGTGGCTGTTGTTGTCGTCGTCTGTTTGTGTCCACTCACATACACTTACACAGATATGGATATAAGCTCAATTAAAGAATTTAAGAAACGGAGGAGCCTCAGGCCCAGCCTTCTGTCTGCTATGTGTTGTGACCTCAGCACAGCAACTGTCTGACATTAAATGTCAAGGTGTCGGACAGGGCGCAGTTAAGAAAAAAATGGAAAGAACAGGAAATACCTGACAACAGTGTGAGTACAAACGATGAACTCGGGTTTGGAGTTCCACTGGTGGTACGTGATGTAGTAGTGAGTCCGCAGCCAAATCCACTGCTGCCCTTTGGTCAGGAAACGATAGTAACAGGATTTACCTTTTCCAAACTGCATCACTGCGAAACAGGAGAGGAGAGGAGAGGAGACAAGAAGATGTCTGATAATCCAATCAGCCAATCCATGAACAAAATATTGAGATTTGATGCTTCTAGTTTCACACCTGCTATTATTACTACTACTATTACTATTACTCCTACCAATGCTACTGCTATTACTACTACTAATGCTACGAGTATTCCTACTACTACTACTGCTATTACTACTACTACAACTACTACTACTGCTATTACTACTACTAATGCTACGAGTATTCCTCCTCCTACTACTACTACTACGACTACTACTACTGCTACTAGTACTGCGAGTACAGCTACTACTACTGCTACTGCTGGCGTTCCTTTGTGCTGCAGGTACTTACACTGCTTGTGACACTGAGCAATGAGCTCCAGGTCGTCCACGTGATAATAATCATAGCCGGACGTTCCAAGAACCTCGAAGGGTAAATAACCGATGATCGGTGAAGCTCTGAAAACAAAAGAAAGAAAAATGAGCACATCGTAATGTTCAGTGGAAATGTGCCCCATGGAACCACGGATGTGTTTTTACCTGTGATCTAAAAACAGGAACTTCCATTCCAGGCTGTGTCTGGAGGTGAACTCGTCACAGGGATCCTCCACATTACACAGGTCCTGAAACAAACACACAACAAACTGATGTTCCTTTGTCTGATTCCTGTGGAGGTCTGAAGCCACCAAATCCTCTAATAATTCATACAATCTATGAATTATTATTATTATTATTATTATTTTAACTGTTCTGTGCGTTGTAATATTTTCCCACATTTATTCAACAGTGAAATCACTGTGTTACTTCTGTGAGTGTCTGTGTGTGCGTACGTGTGGGTATGTGTGTGTCATTTCTCCTCAAGATGATCCAGATCAAATTGAGGCTCCTGGAAATGTTTGTGTCACTTTGCTTAACCATGTGAGATAGGACATAGCAAAGGTGGCTGTGGCTTTGCCTCCGCCAAGGTGGTTTGCCTCCGCCAGTGACAGTGGGTGGGGTGGCAGGGGACAGACTCATACAGCTGATGTGGTCTGTTAAAGGTTTGTTCCGACTGGACGGACAGGTTGCACTAGTGTGTGCAATGACAGAATGCCCTGCAGTCTGTCTTGCAGGTGCGACCCCCCTCAGACAAACTCTGTCTCACCTTTAGAAACTGCGGAGTTACTAATCGTACAGTGGCGATGAGGAAGACCTGCTCCTCCAGTGATGACTGCAGACTTCTCGGTAACGTTAGCTCCACTCCGTTACAAGAAGACGTAGGCACTGCAACATGGAGACTTCACATCACACAAACACCCCTGGGCTCAGCTCGGGACTGAGCGTGTGGAAGGTTCTTCCTACCGTTGTTGTGTAACTTGAAATCTCCGACGAACTTGACATACTCGTACACAGGCGGCTCCTTGGGGTCGACGTTCCCTCGGGCGAGGTGGCAACAGAACTCTATATGTGTCTCATCTGAAACAACAAGCACACATCTCAGAGCCTCATCACCCATTGTGAAGTGTCTGGATCCCTGTGCGCTGCACAATCCTTCTTTCATGAGTTTATACAACTCTGAATGTTTTATCACATTTACTGCTTTGAAACCTGGAGCCCAGACACCTGAGACCCTCTGGTTCTGATCTGAATCATCCAACAGGGCCAAAGTCTTTTACTATGAAGGAACACACACACGAATGGAGGACAGGTGCCTGAGGAGTATAGATAGATTAACTGAGTTTTATCTATATACTGTATTTTACTCTGTTTGATAACAGACAAAAATTTGAGAAACATTTACAGACCCCTCTGATTTATTTAATCTATATTCTCAAGGCTGTTTCTCTTTTAAAATCTTATTTCTCTGACATGTTTCATTTTATTTTATTGTGTCCCACATTTATTGATATTTACCTTAGCTGTTTTTTTATATAGTTCCTTGATTACTTTATTTGATCTTATTTATCATTTAAGTATTTTAATTATTTTTTTTACAGTTTAATGGTTTTATCTCTCAGGCAGATTCTTTTGTTTCAGCACTTTGTGTTGCATTTTTATTGTATGAAAAGTGGTGTATGAATAAAGTTTCATGGTACTGATTGATTGTTTGAGGTCAGTCTGAAATGACTGAACCCATTTGCATCACGAGGCAGCTACAAACAGATCATTTCTATTCCACTCAAGGCTTTTGATTAAAGATAAAATGTGTCTTAACCAAATGTTCTTATTTCAGCTTTGGTTCAACAAGTGCCTCAGCGTATCTGCTCGTCAGAAAAGGCCAACAGAAACACAGGATTTAGGTCAGTGTCTCCTGTCCCAGATACTTCGCTGCTACAGATTAACGCGCTAACAATACGCCGCTAAACGCTGATTTAAAGCCTAAACTATGATACTAATCTAGTTCCTATTATTAGCTAAGAGGCTAATCATAGACTCCCAGATCAGCAATCCAATAAACACACACCCCAAATCAGCTCCTGCTCTGTATTTATACACACACACACATATATACAGAGCACATTGACTGTATATAACAGGTTCACATAGGGAGAAAGAGTTACCTGTTGATGTCTGTATTTCGGTCACCATTGTCTAATTCTGCTGCTAACGTTAACCTTTGCCCTGTGGCGCGGTGCTCGAGGCAGGCGTGCCGGGCGGAGGGATACTCACTGTCCAGGTAGTCTGAGGCGATGGGGTCGTTCATCAGCATGTGGGACGACAGCAGCTTATACACCTCACCGTGTTCACGCTCTGGGAGGAAATTCAGGATGTTCTGATCCACCATATCTGACTGGACAGAACGCAGAGATGGATGATGAGTCAGACTTTTGCTGAGTCATGAGCAGAAAATAGTTCCTAATGGGTGTAACAATGATGATGATGATGCTGTTTTGCTTCACTACCAAGAACAGAAATATACAATATACAACAATACACAGTGAAATATAATATAACATTGACTCTTGGAACTGGAAGCTGCGCTGCAAATTGTTCAGTGACAAATTGCATCTATGTTATCCAACAGACATTACCAAAAAGATCAAATAAAAATGACTGAAGAGACAAATTTAAGTAACTACCGGTAGGTTAACTGTACAGTTAATATACAAGTATAAATATAGCCATAAAAATGAATAAAAAATAAATCTGAAAAGAAAGAAAGAAAGAAAAAAATCTAACACACACACACGCATAAAAACAGACCCACTTACTGGCAGGTGACCAATGAGTGATGACACGCTGTCAGACACATATATGATGTTTCCATCAGTAGTTAACGCCACAAGGAAGCCATCTAGGGCCTGTGAGCAGAGGAGAGTCACGTTATTTATAATTACTATTACTATATATTTGTTAAAGACTCTAAAGTAGGTCCATATTAAAATGAAAAAGAAAAAATATCAATAATAGGAATTATATATATATATATACACACGCACACACACACACACACACACACACACACACAAGTATAAAGGATAAAAGAAACACAAAGCAGTAGATTAGTAAAAGTAGTAGTAGTAGTTTCCAACATGTAAAACAAAAATAAAGCTGACTCATCATACAGAAGCAATTAATAACAATGCTAAAAGTAAAATTCATAATTATTCCAATGAAAAATGAGAAAACTAATCATTTTCCATGTTGGGGAAGGTAGGAAGCAGAAGGAGAAGAGTTTGTACAGCAGGTTGAACACATAAGAATATTGTGACTCGTCTTCACCTCGAGCATCAGCTGGGTGAATTCCTCGTTACTGAGGAACGAAGGCTTCCAGTCTTGTCTCACGTCACAGGTTTCGTTCTGCGCAGTGACATCTGACAAATAAACACACGTTAACCGTGCTGAATGATTATGAATGGAATAAATACTTCACATCTGAATTTTGTACCTTTCTGCTTCTGCAGGAAGTCAATTGTTCTTTGCAGAATGGTGGACTTGTCCATCTTGCGTGGATGTCCTTGTCCCTGCAGCATGGTGCACAGCTCCTTGATCAGCACGTTGAACTGGTCTCGTCTTTTCTTCTCTGATTTGTTACGCGATGCCCTTTATGCCGGAAACACAATGAATGACAATTGGAAATCCATGGAATCACAATCTTCATTTCCTTTTTCTGAACAGGAAACAGTCACATGAGAAAGTCACGACAGCAGGCAAACGAACTGAGCTGGAACCTCATCCGCGATCGTTAGCATTAGCATCACAACATCCACAGACAAACACGTTCTGTGTGATCAGGTCGTATTTATATGACCTTTGAAGTGAAAGGGAACCGCAGAGGATCAGGTGTGACAGGTGTAAAAGACGTTCTACTGCTGCGCCTCCACCTGACAAACTTTCCTCTTAACGACAGAACTGACACATACTCATTCCACATACACACACACCTTTTTGCCCGGTCTTTCTCATCTTCATCCATTAAATCGTCCACACAGCTGTTGGTGCTGAACCAAGAAAAGAATCCAGTAAATATAGTTTCCATGACGATGTGATGATTGGACAGAGAGAGAGAGAAAGCGACAGAAAGGCACTTTTCTTCATTAATCATTCAGTAAATTCTAAAGCAGGTGAGTGTGTCTGACAAACAATTACTAATAATATTACGCCTCATAATTACTGTATTTTGTACAAGGGGCAAATAATAACTGTAATTCTGAGCATTTACATGAAAATAAATTTATCAATCAACATTTTTATCATTTTCGGTGTAAAAACAAGCTTCACATGAGTAAATAATCAGTTTGAAGAAAACAGATGTGTTGTGATACTCACTCCCACTCCCTGCGGCCGGAGGGACAGGGCCCGCTGAAGTCCGATAGGTTGTCCATACTCACTCCCGTTCCCAACCAGCTCCTCTGGGAAGTCCCATCGGCGTCCACCTCATCTGAACACGGCTTCGGTTTGAAAACACACCAGCATCCACCACAGAATCACAGAAACCTGCTAAGACACACACACACACACACACACACACACACACACACACAATTTGTATGAAAGCTGGAATAAAGATCAAGGTTTTCTTGATGCATTATGGAGACAATTGTGAGTGATAACTAAAAAAATCTTATTTGTCCAATAGCTGATGTAGTTTATTTACATTTACGTTGATTTATTTCTATACCCAGAAAACAAGGAAATATAACCATATTTATTGTATTGAATGAGC
>CAAKHB010007414.1:74661-101274 GCA_901007665.1 Aeoliscus strigatus | reverse complement strand
CCTCCTCCTCCACCAGCAGCCAGGCAGAAGGAGCTGCCATCTGCTGTAGGAGGAGGCAGATTGAGTTACAGGTGACAGGTGTAAGGGCGTGAGGTTGAAGCACACACACACACACACACACACACACACTCACAAGTTTCTTCCGTCAGATGAAACATATGTGCGACAGGCCTGAGTCCCTGCAGGAAGCCATTGTTTCCCCGTAAACACATGTTCCCCCTCTGAGGAATGTGGTTTTCCTGTGGTCTCCCCCACCCCAAAACGTATGCACGCACACACACACACATACACACACACACACGCACACACACACACAGCTTCTACATGAAGCTACTTGTCCCTTCGACGCTGCTAATTAACCTCATTTAAGACTTGTGTTTGTGTGTGTGTGACAGTGATGATGCACGTGCTGACAGATTTAACCCCCTCATCACCCCCTCACCATCCCTCTGTCTCTTTGTCTCTGCAGGTTTTGTAAACTGAGAAGTCTCAGCCTGTCAAACAACGCTCTGTTCGACTTCCCTCTGGCCGTGTGTGGCATCACTTCACTGACGGAGCTCAACCTGTCTGGGAACCGTTTGTCATCGCTGCCTGCAGACGTGGGGGCGATGCAGCAGTGAGTAAACTGTCCGACGACCCCCCCAGCGACCGATGATCACCGCTAACAACTGGTCGTTGTGTTCAGTCTGCAGACGCTGCTCCTGGACGGGAACCAGCTGAGGTCTCTGCCCATGGAGCTGGGCGCTCTGGAGGGACTCGCCTACCTTGGTTTGTCCTTCAACAGCTTCCACTGTGTCCCCCCCGTCCTAGAGAAGCTCAGGGCCATAGAGAAACTCTGCCTGGCTGGGAACCAGCTGTCTGTCCTGGACATGGCCGGGCTGCAGTGGCTGCCGGCTCGACACGTGGATCTGAGGTGAACGTTCTCACAGGTCCTTGGAGCTGAGGTAGAATTTGTGTGTTGACTGTTTCTCCACTTGCTCAGACTGAACCGGCTCCAACAAGTGATTGTGGGAGACGCGCAGCAGCTCATCCACATTGTCCATTTGGACCTGAGGGACACAGGGCTCCAGGAGCTGGATGTCATGAGTCTTTGTCGTCTGGAGCTTCTCCGCTGTGACCGGAACCAGCTGAGTCTGCTGAGAGTTGGCGGTCACACCCTGAAGAGTCTGCACGCCGCACACAACCGTACGGACGCTCTGATGCTCATCACGGTTCTTCTCTTTGCTGCACAACCAGAGTGTCACTGTCCTGTTTGTTTTCCAGAGCTGGAATACATGGAAGTGCAGCCCGTCCCAGACAATATGACGTTTCTGGATTTGTCCTGGTACGCTGGCGTCATTCTGGTCTCTAGAGGACTGACAACTTGCTGCTGGTGCTGACAGCGTTTCTCCTCTGACAGGAACAAGTTGAGTGGCGTGCCGGACTGGGCGTGTGAGAGCAGCAGGCTGGAGGTTCTGGACATCAGCCACAACGGCATCACGGAGCTGCCCGTACGGTGAGCCAGCACCAGCTCAGTTGCGCCCTGAGTTGTTTTGCATGGTGGTTGGTCATGTCTTGTTGTGGGGCTGCAGGCTGCTGTCCAACGGGAGCCTCAGGAAGCTGCTGGCCGGCTGGAACACTGTCTGCAGATTGGCCGAGAGGCTGGAGCGCTCGCAGCTGGAAGTCCTGGATCTGCAGCACAACCACCTGACGGAGCTTCCACACAACCTGTTCATTAAAGCACAGAGGTGCATACCTCCTCCTCCTCCGCTCGTCTGATGGTTCATAGCGTGTTTACTTCCTGTTTGTCTGATCGCAGCCTACGATACCTTAACGTGTCGGCCAACAAGCTGGAGAACCTCCCGGCTGCCAGCCAATCAGAGGACATGTTCAGCAGTGTCCAGGAGCTCTATGCCACAAATAACAGCCTGACGGACAAGTGTGTCCCGCTCCTGATGGGACATGCCCACCTGCGGGTTCTTCACCTGGCCTTCAACCAGCTGCAGACCTTCACGGCCAGGTAAACTCCTGCAGCTTCTGCCGCTCTGACCACAGAGAAGATCTGACCGTCTCCTCCTCCTCCTCAGTAAACTGGCTCGTCTGGAGCAGCTGGAGGAGCTGGACGTGAGTGGGAACAGGCTGCGGGCCATCCCCACCACCATCCTCAATTGCCAGCGCATGCACATGCTTTCCGCTCACTCCAACTGCATCAGCACGTTCCCGGAGGTCTTTCAGCTGCCAGAGATCAAGGTCGGTCAGAAATGAACGCTCTCTATCTGACCAGAAAAAGAGTTTTTCCACTGTTCCACGTCAGTAGGGGTCTAAATCACCAGCTTCACCACGATACAATATCATATCTCTATGTCTGATGACAATGTGATTTTTTCCAATATAACAAACTCTGTCATGATAAGATTTTGATTCGATTCGATGCAGGAGCCTGCGATTGATATGACGTGATATCATATACTCATGTAATAATCATTTACATCAACTCACAAAAACAATCAGACTGAGTGACCTTTTTATTTCAGAGCTCTTCCAGGTATTCAAATACAAACCAGTGTTATTCTGTACCAAAGAATGACAAAAGCAGATCTTCTGGTCACAAAAGTCTCACATTTGTCCCATTCTCTCACTAATGCACTTTTTTTTTAATCAGTTAACTTAGTGCCCTTGATGATCAATCATACAGAAACAAACATAAGAGATATTGGACTTTAAAACATTCACAGATAAAACAAAACTGAAGGAACTTGAAATGTCCGGTTTCCATGCATGAAGGCAGGATTTTATAAACCTTTACTCTTGAAGTGGCACCTGTGGTACTCATTGCTCTTTTGGAGTTGTTAAGTGTTCTCGGACAGAAACTGGTAAAGCTGGTGTGCAGGCTTCTGGTATGGTAATTGCCGAAGCTAGCATTGACATGCGGGTCTACGCCTTGTTTTTTCTTGAGGTGCATGGCCAACTGTGTTGTGCTTCCCAGGTATTTCAACTCACACTTGCATTGTTAGCATATGATGCGTGTTCTGTCTGAAGAGCCGTCTTTACTACTGAATCAGAAATATTTCCAGACTGCTGACTTATTCCCAAGAAAAGAGTGGATTTCCTCTCAGCTTTTTCTGTACTGCTAGCTATGATCCATGACATGCTTCCCGGCGGAGCGCTTACACAGAAATGGTGACACAGATGTGCTCTGTGAATTTCAAAATGAAGGTGTATCTCTAAGATGACAATATAGATGGATGTGTTCATTTTGCATCTATGTAAATGGATTATTAATTGATGTATAGATGTAGATCGATGTATCATTACACACCTACTCCTCAGTGCGTTGACCTGAGCTGCAACGAGCTGATGGAAGTCATGCTGCCGGAGGCGCTTCCCCCGACGCTTCAGGAGCTGGATCTCACCGGGAACCCACGTCTCAACCTGGACCACCGGAGTCTGGAGCTGCTAAAGTAGGAACCCTGTGGAACCCGCCCACACACACACACACACACACACACATACACACATACACACTCACTGTGGCTTCTCTCTCTCTCTCTCTGCAGTAACATCAGATGTTTCAGGGTGGATCCGTCTCCTTCGGCACCATGTGTGAGCGACAGTCACGGGGCGCCGGCGGTCTGGAGCCACGGCTACACAGAGGCGTCAGGTGTCAGGAACAAGTCAGTAGAGCCTCAGCATCCCAGTGTGACACAATTCTTACCTCCAAGTTTAAGCTGGATCGATGCGTCTCCATTGAATGTAGTAGTTGTTTCTTCTTGTGTTGCATGTGCACCGCAGAGTTTAGGTTTTTCTTTGTTTCCTCAAGCACTACCGACTGAAAGTGAGTGTATCTTGTCCCCATTGCACTGACTGATGCAGTCACATAAATACAGCTTTACGAGTCGTAGGCGTTTCCACACCTCAGACATCGTCTTTGTCAGATATTGGTATAAAAGTTCTTCACGTGCTCGTTCCTTCCAGGCTGTGTGTGGCGGCGCTGGCGTTGGACCGTTTCTGCGGCGTCCGGGAAGCACTGTACGGCATTTTTGATGGAGACCATAACGTAGAGGTGCCTTACCTGCTGCAGTGCACCATGGGAGATGTCCTGGCAGAGGAGCTGCAGAGGGGCCAGTGGCAAGAGGACTACATGATCAACACCTTCCTCACCATGCAAAGGTAAATGACAGGTTGACGACGACGACTCGTCCGTCGCCAGTGTCACTCTCTGACCTTCTCTATGCTGCTCGCCTCCAGGAAGTTGGGTACAGCCGGCCAGCGGATGGGTGGAGCGGCGGCTTTGTGTCACATCAGACACGACCCGGTGGCTCCCGGCGAGCATGGCGGCTGCTTCACCCTGACAGCTGCCAACGTGGGCTGGTGTCAGGGCGTTCTGTGCCGAGACGGGAAAGCTGTGCAACTCTCCGCCGTCCACACGGTTAAAGACGAGGCAGAGCAGCAGCGAGTGCGGCAGCATAACGCCGTCATCACCGAGGTAACGGCCACACCCGGTCTCTGATCGTACCTGAGGAGGCAAAAAATAACCTCTGATCGATGTCTGCAGGACAATAAAGTCAGCGGCGTCACAGACTCTACCAGAATTATGGGCTACTCCTTCCTGTGCCCAGCGGTGACCCCACAACCCCACGTCTCCATGGTGACACTCACCCCGCAGGATGAGTTCTTTCTCCTGGGTAGCCGGGGCTTGTGGGACATGTTGTCTCCTAGCGAGGCGGTGGAGGCGGTCAGGAATGTTCCGGACGCTCTGGCTGCCGCAAAGAAACTGGTGACTCTGGCTCAGAGCTACGGCTGCTCCGACAGCCTCAGCGCCGTTGTTGTCCAGCTCAGCATCACTGACGACTGCTGCTGCTTCTGCGAGCCGCCGCCTCCCCCTCCCAGTCCGGGCCTGGGTGCTCATACCTACTCTGTGAGCGGCGACGGCGGCATCCCGCTGCTGCCGGCCTCCTCGGGAACAGTCAGTGAGTTGAGCAGCGAGTTCAGCACGTCGGAGATGAGCAGTGAGGTGGGCTCCACAGCGTCCTCAGATGACCCGCCCCCCCAGACCGAACCCCTCACATCCCACCCCAGCCTGCCGGGGCGCACCGGCGTGCGACGCCCCACCCCCGGAGGAGGAAGCTTCCAGAGGCAGTTCTCCGGAGCGATGTCCGACAACGGGCTCGACAGCGAGGACGAGGAGCCCATCGCCGGCGTCTTCTCCAATGGCAGCCGCGTGGAGGTGGAGGCTGACGTCCACTGCCTGCGGGGGAGGGACTGCCCTGCCCCCCAGAGACAAACCCAATCGAGCATGCCTCCCGCCATCAGCACCAACCACGAGCCTCCAGCCCCACCTTTCTCCTCCCCCGTCTCTCCGTCCTCACCCTGCCTCGGCGGGGAGCGGTCGGGCACTCTGGGCCGCGGGGCTCGCACCAACGGCTCCGTTGCCTGCCAGGGGAGGAACCAGGACCTGATCGAGGAGGCTGCTGATGCCCCGGTCAGGAAACAGGGCGGCTACTTCACCGCTCCGGCTCAGCCCGACCCTGACGACCAGCTCATCATCCCACCAGAGCTGGAGGAGGAGGTCCGGCAGATCATCCAGCAGCAGCAGGAGCAGATGAACCAGAACCAGCAAGCGCACATCTACCAGAAACCTACGGACTACTTTGTCACGCCTCTCTAACCAGCCCGAACCGCCGGGAACTGTGGAACCAGAACTGCCAGTGTCAACGCCTCCTCCAGAACCTCTGAGGATCCTGAACAGACTGTTACGTTTTTTTATTCTCCAACTGGGCGACCCAGGAAACACTTCTAACTTGTTAAGTTGATGACATCATTGTGTATATTGATTTAAAGTGATCTTTAATTTGACAAAGCATTTTAAATGCTTTTTATTACTTTGGACTTGTTGGTTTGTTAACGGTACTTGGACGCTGTGTCCCTGTTTGTGGCTGTAACTGAGTTAGTCAGGTGACTCTTAGGAGTTTAATACTTTAAAGTGACCTCGTCACTGAAGCGTGCTAATATTCTCTGAGAGAAAAGATGATTATTTCAGAAGCTCATTCCATGTCTGTTGTTGGAGGTATGTGGAGGCGTTCGGGGTTGGGAACAGACGCTGAGCAGGAGGATCTGCAGTTGTTACCAGCTGAATGAATGAATGACAGAATACACTTTTGCTAGAATAAATTAAAAGTTTTCAGATAAATGATAAACTTGTCAACTGTGGATTTGTTAACGAGTGGTGTCAGGACGTGGAATAATCTCAGTCCACTCAAACATCTCTGATGCTAATGTCATCATGCTATCATGCTAGCAGGAATCAAGCTTTAGTTTGTAAACCAACATGTCACCTCAATCATACTTAACTTAACATGCACTGATCATTTGGAACCAAAGCTGTTTGTAACATATCAGATCGATAGCCTAATAGCATTATTGCCCAATTCATGTTTTGGCAAAATTGTGCTATCTGCCTTTTATTTTTTTCTGAAAACTTTAAAATATGACTTGGGCAGTTAGCTATGAGGCTAATGAAATGTCTGTTTATTTATCACATTTATTAATTTCAATCCTTTTTGAGAAAGCAACATCATGACTGTTGTTTCATTATGCACAATGCACTAAAGCTGTGACTTATACTGATGCTTTTAGCAATAGCCATGTATGTCCAGACAATCAAAAAACATTTGTGATACTTCAACTTTCACAAATAAGAGCAGTCAAGATGAGGACTGAAATAAAAACGTGTGAACTGGCCCTTTGAAACAATACAACAAGCATGGTGTTCAAGCTGACAGTCACAGCACTGTGTGTGTGTGTGTATGGGACAGCAGAGATGGGACGCAGCGCGGTGAGGTGACGTCACGATGTCCACTGCGTGTACATCAGCTGATTCCATTGTGAGAGCCAGCAGGATTGAATGAGACTATTTCCGTTGTTTCTACATCTAACACATCATAATGTAACGGTGATTGTTGTGGGTTCACTCACCTGACCGTAGACAGCTTCTAGCAGCCGGGTTCTTTCAGTCACATCTGGAAGTAATCCACCAATCATTCCAACCATAGACTTGATGTACTTTTGACTGTTGGGTGGATGTTAGACGCGCTAACAATGGACAAATTTCTTCAATTTAATAAACATTATTTGTAATTATTCTCTGAATTGAACTGAAATAAACAACAGGTTTCCTGGTGTCACCTGTCCAGACCGGCTGGCTGGAGCCTGTGACCGTTAGCTTTGTTCCGGAGGAATTTGGCTGCACATCCACGGACGTGTCAAACACCGGACTTGTTGCCTGTTTGCGTTCTAACTGAACACATTAGCTGTTGGTCATGTCATCGCATAGTCAGTGAAAAGTTCACGAGGTGGCGGGAGTGGAGCGGAGAAGAGGAAAAACAACAGATTGATTTTACATTACTAAATTATTCTTTTATTTTTTTCTAAAAACAGTACGTTTTCCAACGTCATTGTACAATTAAAGTGAAACACACTAATCAGGTTTGATCAAATATATTTCCATCCACATGAGGGATCAGGCTCTAAAATTGTTTGACCATAGTTCAACTCCTTAAACATAACGCAGCCACTCAGCTACTGAACAAATACAGATAAAACATTCATGAAAAGTAAAAACGATTTACAGTCGATCCCATCCACATTCACAGCCGATGATGTCTATAAAACTATGTAAAAACTGTTTAAGTTTGAAGCTTCAGTGCATCCGCTCACACTGAGGTTGTTTCCGCCCTCAGTGGCGCCCTCTGTGGGTGCGACCGAGGCTGCTGCCGCGGCACCTCCCAGCGTTTACGCTCCTGCAGGTAGCGTCTCACTCCTCGGATGGTTTGGACGGTGAGCGCCGTGCCGACAGCGTACAGGATGGCAGTGATGAGCCCAAACAAAGCCACAGCCGCGTCAGCGCCGCTAACGTCACAGCTCATCCAGGTGTAGCCGTTGCGTGCGTACAGCCGTTCGCGGCGCTTGCACACGTCCGTGGAGTTGACCCTGATGATGAAGTGGAGGTAAAGACCAACCGCCACCACGTACAACACGGCGCCCACTGCCTGGAACGCCAGTGCTCCAACCAGAAGCTTGCGGGACATCAGGTGGGGGGGTTTGTTTCCGGCGACCACGAACAGCAGCGAGACCACGCCCATGGTGAGGCTAAAGGCGATGCCGCCGTAGATCCCCGGCGCTCTCATCTGGCTGTATTGCATGTCCAGGTCTCGCACCTGCTGCAGCTCGGTGCCCTGCAGGTTGAAGTTGGAGTTGATGTTGAAGCCGCCGAGCCCTCCCATGGAGGACATGCCCGACGTCACCATCTGAGCGGCGACCACGCAGATCAGCACCAGACTGTTGGTGAGGACGGCGCAGATCAGGACGATACCTGTCAACGCACACAGGAAAAATCGATTCAAATGGTGCAAGAACCGAAAAAGAACCTCCAGACGACATGAAATGATTCCTCCATAACTTCAGTAGCTTCATTATGAAAAATCCTCGAGGCTTTGACTCGAGATGAAGCCTGGCTGCTGTTTAAACAACACAACAGTGTGGACCATGTGGTGCTCACGCCCTTAAACGGAGCACACACTGAAGAATAAAACGACGAAAAGCAGAAACAGCAGCAGCAACACAGTGACAAAACGTAGCGGAAGCGAATTACAAACCAACGCAGATAAATAAACAGCATCATACTACGACACAGCACAACAATGACGCTGAGGCATTACAGCCGCAAGCACCCAGTTAATGCTAACGCGAATGTTGGAAATGGATGTCTGGTGATGAAATGTGTGAATCATCTCCACGTCTGACCAGTAGTTGGACACAGTCAGACAAAACGTTCTAGTACCGAGAGTGCATGTCCATGTCTTAGAGGTGTTTGTGTTTGTATGTGAGATCTGTCAAATAGTGATTTCTACAGAAGACGACTACTAATCAATTCATTCATTCATTCATTCATTCATTTCACGTTTTCTGGTTTCTTTGTTTCTTGAATTGAATAGTATCACACTGTCCATCATCACGTCAGTGCTGGAAAAACAATTTTGCTCCGATTACTCAATTAATTGTAAATAATCTGTAGAATATTCAATTAGCAGAATAATCAATAGTTGCAGCTCTCGTGACCTTTGACACAGCGTCACACTCAGAGGGTGTGTCCAAGACTCACCTCTCCTGGAGCACACGTTTGTGCATTTAGAGTCGTGGTGGTCGGCTCGGACGTCCGGCTGGTTGTGGGGGTGGTGGTAGTCCTCTCTGGGGTAGTACGGTGGGCGAGAGGACGTCCTGGGACACATACACACACACGAGAAGAACTCTGAGAAGAACTGTTTACAACAGACGACGTGTCCGAAGGATGTGATGCTCTCACCTGTCAGGTGACGAGCGTTTGTTGTCATGGTGGTGCAGGTGACTGCCGTTTCTGTCCCGGTGGCCGCGGTTGGACGGGGGTGGATGACTCATACCTGGTCAACAGGGTCAACAGAGGCATACAGACCCAAAGATAATTTGGCATTAAAGCGTCACAGAAAAGATACCACGATATTTATGTAAAATAATCTTTTAATTCACTTCTGGTCAGGAGGAAATAGCTACAAATAAATCAGGTTTGTTCCAGCAGTGTGCTCAGGGGTCTGTTCCACAAAGCAGGTCTGGTTCATTCTGAAATGAGACAATCACTGTGGAATGTTTCTTACTTCAGTTACTGATACTTGGTTTGATTTCTGTCAGTTTACATAAACACGTAATTAAAAAAGACAACTTTCCTTCATTCCAGGATGAACAAACCTGCTTTCTCCTACTCACACTGAATCACGGATCAATAATCAGGTTTAACTTCGAAACAACAGCGGAGTGAAACTGGTTTATGTTTGAATGTCGCCTGAGCTGTTAGTTACTAAAACCTTCATATTTTATTCACCATTACTGAGTTTGATGAGTCCAAATAAAACCGAACAACTTCTGACATCGACTTCAGCTTCATTCGCTTGTTAAATTAGTTCCGGAGTTCGTCAGAGAGAACTCACCGTTCGATCGATCGAAGCTCTGGAGCCGTCCGACTACGGCGCCATTACTGTCCAGGTAGACACAACCCACCCGCCCCGTGGAAGGCGGAAGAGACACCAGCTGCAGGTACGTGTGCGTGCGGTGCGCGTGCGCGTGCGCGTCTCTCGGGTTTCAATCAGCAGCTGTGAGTGACGTCAGATGTCTTGCGTCTTCTTCTGTGGTTTCTGGAGAACTTGTTTTTCTTCTGCTGCTGAGAGAGAAATAAAACCATTTCATATCAACAATAAAAGGGGAAGTTCAACTGGGTAAGTGTGTTTAATAAAGAAATGAATGAACGCTCTGTTCAGGAAGGGTCAGAGCCCCTTCCCCGGCTCTTCCTGCCCAGGAGACTGAGGTCTTGTGGATTCAGGGGACACTCCTTAAGACCTTCTACAACTCTGTGCTGGTCTCAGCCATTTTACATGGAATAGTCTGCTGGTCAGGCAGCACCTCGGCCCGGGACAGAGGGCCAGCTCTGGACACTCTGGAGGAGGTGGGCAACAGGAGGACACTAGCTCAGCTAACAGCTATCTTATCTTATCTTATCTTATCTTATCTTATCTTATCTTATCTTATCTTATCTTATCTTATCTTATCTTATCTTACAGTGCTATGCCGTACGTTCCAGACGTGACCATCCATGGCCACTGGGTGGCAGCAGCTAAAAAAAGAGTTATTCAACCAACCTCCGGTTCGAACATTAGAGACCTTCCGGGTGAAATCCGTCAGAACCAAACAACAATGTGAAAGGAGACGTCAGGTTGTTGAACGTAACCGTCCCCTGAAGACTCAAACACGCTGTTCGTCCTTCGCGTTCGTTCGGAACCGTTCGGGCCTGTGTTCGGACATGTCCGTTCTCCGGACGACGGCTTTGCGCTGGGGGAGTTTGTGTGCTCCTCGCTGCTTCGCCGCCGGCTTCACCTGCTCCAGAACCAGAACCACCGCTGGGTACATCCAGGGCCAGAGCCCCGAACCGCGGATCCGAGAGTACTTCTACTACATGGACCACCAGGGACAGGTAAAGATTGGTGTTCATGAATAAGACTAAAAAATAATTCTTGTCATAGTTCGTTAAATAAGTCGAATAAACTCTGACTTCCAGTTGTTTCTGGATGATACCAAGGTGAAGAACTTTGTCACGTGTTTCAAAGGTAAAAGACACTTTACTTTTGGTTTTTTTTTTTACTTCATCACCAGCCTGAGCATTAATCTGTAAAGGAATAGTCCAACAATTTTTAGTTTTTGCCCTCCTTTACCACATTTCATTTGTTCTCGGTTTCATTCCTATTATATTCTGTTTGTCATCATGACTGTGATGTTCAAAATTAATCTAATGTACCTCATCTGTGGTTTTAATATATTTTATCAGTAGTTCCCCTCCTGTGCTTGAAAAAAATATAAATATGAAACAAGCAAAGTCTGCAAGTTCATGTGAACACAATTTGACGCGCACACATTTCTGAACCATGAAAATAATGATGATACTGACTGAATGTGGTCCATATCTGCAGCCAACCAGTGGAATCCTGAAAGCATAGACAGACATCAGCTGACGGGTGCAGATGAGTCGTGTGTCTCATAATTGGGTTGTTGTTTTCCAGACAAACACTTCCTGGTCTTCTTCTTCAGCCGCCTGCGCTTCAACCACAGCGGCCGTTACCAGGATGACTTCCCCTTCCTGTCTCTGTGTGGGAGGGAGAGGAACTTCCTGCGCTGCGACGACCGACCCGTTGTCTTCACTCACCTGCTGCAGGGACTCGCAGGAGAGCAGGAGCGTCTGTCGTTCTGCGGGGGGGCGGAGAAGCTGACCGTGGGGTTCCGCCCGGAGGCGCTGTACGTGCACCCGGCCAGCGGGCGGGTTTACCATCCCTGCTCAGAGCGGGCGGGCGGCGTGGGCCTGGTGAGGTCGGCCCTGGCGATCGAGCTCAGTCCGTTTTTCATCTACGCCCCAGACCATGGCCAATCAGGACAACCTACACACTTCCTTTGGGCGGGGCAGGAGCACACCTTGACCAATGAGCTGGCAGGAAGCTTCGCCGCGACAGAGGAGGGCGAAGTAGGGTAACACCAAACTGATTTCTGTGGAACACTTGAGAAGATTGTTTTAAAGAACTGGTGTGCACATTCAGATACATCAATATACAACGTTGTTGCCATAGTAATCATCATTAATCTGTTCATACCGCAGATGGTGAAAGTTCTCACAGAGCAAATGTTTCCTCACCTGCTGTAGAACACAAAATCTGAAAAGAAAACAAGAAACAGCCGTCTCTGGCGCCTCCTAGAGTTTCAATGCAGACGAGCTTGATGGACGTGATGGTACGATGGTGCTGCATCACATTTCTAGTGTTTGGGTTCTTCCGAGCGCTGCGGTGGTGGAAGGTTCCTGCTGACAGAATGACAAACATCAGAATAAAGATCATCATCAGAATGTCAGATTTGTTCACATCAGTCCAGCTGTTTTCTGCGACCTGTGCCTTTAACAACATTCATGTGTTGTGTGTCATAGTCAAGAAGTGCAATCGGATACTCAGTACCATAAAGCTGGGTATCAACTCGCTAATTCAACCTCGGTTTGTCTCATCGAGACCCGTGAACGTGCATAAGAGGCGTGTTCAGAGACAGTAGACCAATCACAATCAGCGCACGACCCCCCCCTCATTCATACATTCCGACCGTAAAACAGATGATTTTACTACTTCCCTCAAGTACCCCCCCACCTGACTCCTCCTCACATGTGACAGAGAAGGAAGCTACCTGGACCTACAGTCTGAATCCAATCTGATGGATCTGTGTGAGAAATGATCAGGGACAAAGAACAAAAATGTCATCTCCCTCTTCAAAAAAGAGGGGGAACCCTCAAACACTATGAATGAGGTGTGGAGATGACACTGTTCTCAGTTCCTTCACTGAACCACATGTATGGGAAAGTGTCTTGTGAAGACAATGAACTCGTCTTTTAAATCAGTGAGGTCAGAGGTCACTTGGTGGACCACTGACAGACGGTGTTTCATCTCCCACTGAATAAAGGAAACGGCCCGTGTCAAAGAACCTCAGGGTGATGTACACTGACTGTGATCCAGGGCGTGAGAATCGGTAAAATTCAGTGAAATTTAACGGGTCAGATCGGTCCCGGAAGATTCTTTCTCGCCGTAGCTCTCTCCTCATCACTTGTCTTACCTGGAGGAATGGGCAGGTAATTGTTTTTCCTGACATCTGATTGGCCAGTGGGTGGTGCTGTTCACAGGATCCGATTCAATCCTGACAGTTACCCTGATCTGGAGCAGGATAGTTTTTCAGAGTAAATTACCATGGTAACAGACTTGGTGGTACAGAAGATCCAGGATCAACCCTGAACTTATCTGGCTAAAACCAACATCCGGCTTCGTGGTACAGGATTGGTACAGGAGATTGTGTTGCTTTGCAACAGCAGCTTTTGTTGCCCCATCAGAATCACTTCATCCATAATAATAAAAACACGAAGAAAACTTAAAAATCAAGATTTGTATTTTGTCTTGTATTTGTGCCTGACCTCTGTTCACTTAAGGGACAATTTAAAGTATATTGAAAGTTAATGTTTATTTATGGTCAATAACCCTTGAACAGCTATCAGAAAACATCAAATGGCTCCTGAAAGCTGAGAAGTTGCACTCGGTTCCCCTGCCTGGTGTGAAGAAGGAGCTAGAAGGAGAAGAAGACAATGGAGTTCACAGCCCAGTTGCTGTCATTACGACAATGACCCACCGGCTTACAGCAACAGAGTGAATGGGATTACATGACAACACCATGGCTGCTCCCAACTTTCAGGAACACTTTCACTTTCAGCAACATTTTCTTGTAGATGCACTGTTATGGTAATTAGGTGTTTCTTGAGCTGTGTGTTTCATAGAAGTGTCAGGTTCATCTGGTTTCTGACAGGTTAATTGAAGGTATGAGTTTACATTCTCCAGTCCAGGCCCCCGCCCCCCACCCCCACCCCCCACACCCCTCCGGAGCCTGGGAGCAGAACTTCATGTCCCAGAGGTCTCTGTGGAACTGCAGCCGAGAACATGGCAGCTCCGTCCGGCCGCACATGCGGGCTCACGGAGGGGTCGGTCCGGGACCGGGCGCCGCCGCTGCTCACCGACCTGTACCAGGTCACCATGGCCTACGCGTACTGGCGGGCCGAGCGGCACCGGGAGCCCGCCGCCTTCGAGCTGTTCTTCAGGGAGAACCCGTTCGGCGGCGGCTTCGCGCTGTTCGCGGGGCTCCACGACTGTCTGCTGTTCCTGCGCAGTTTCCGCTTCTCCGACCGAGGTGAGAACCACTTCTCCTCTTTCAATCCGCCCGGAACCAA
Organism: Aeoliscus strigatus; assembly: GCA_901007665.1. Taxonomy (NCBI): domain Eukaryota; kingdom Metazoa; phylum Chordata; class Actinopteri; order Syngnathiformes; family Centriscidae; genus Aeoliscus; species Aeoliscus strigatus. The sequence goes on along the minus strand of CAAKHB010007414.1, from coordinate 86,924 downwards.
CTTGTCATCCTCCGGACCGGCGGCGGGAGACGCGAGGCTGCGCCCGTGGCGGTGCGCGCATCCCCGCGGAGTCGCGGACACACACACACACACACACACGTGATCGTCAGCCGGACTTTGGACTTTGATGTGTGTGTGTGTGTGTGTGTGTGTGTGTGTGTGTGTGTGTGTGTGTGTGTGTGTGTGTGATACTACTGTTAGTAATAATATATATAATTTATATAACATATATAGTAGTTATAGCGTTTGTTGTTGTTATATAGTAGTATTAATTAGTAGTAGAAGGAGTCTTAGTAGTGTTTAGTATATTATATAATATTATCTATCATTTTTAGTTGTAGTATTTAGGATATTACCTAGAATTATTGGTATCTATTGACTCTTTTGGTTCATTATGGTCGCTTGATGTCAGACGACTGATGAGAAACATGATGGAGGCGTCACATTCCTGGAGGGACTGTTCACTGAGAATGAGAAAAACTTGAAAACTGCGTGTGTGTGTGTGTGTGTGTGTGTGTGTGTGTGTGTTTGTGTGTGTGTTAGCTGGTCCAACAGACTATTGACGTGCATCAAGAGACTTCAGGGAACATGGATTTGCAGCTGCATGTTTCTGATTTCAGACAGTGATGATGAGCACGAGGTTGAATTAGCAACAAACAGAGTCTGTATGAAATGTAGAATCTAGTGCTGGGCGGTATGACCAAAAAGTTATACCACGGTATTTTTCAAAGCGGTTTCACGGTATATCACGTTTTTTTTTTTTTCATGCACGCCTGTGTGTTAACCACATTTTTCATGAATTAGAGACTAATTGGCAAAGGCATATTTCACTGTTATGAGGAGTAAATATTGTAGAGAAACATTGATGTCTACACTGGTATTAGGTTTGCATGGCCTCACAAAATGTTACTGTTTACAAAGAGGTGGCACTCATGATTCTAATGAAGTGAATAAATCACAATGCATGACAGTCGTAGTCAAAATACAGAACCCTTTTATTTTTCCAACTTTGAAAACAACTTGGAAAAACATTTTGTAAAAGTTGAGGCATGTAAACAAAAAGATGGACTCTTCCAAGCTATTTGGCTGAAGTATTTTCGACTCACTATCACATATCTGGGATCCGGTGTTTGAATCATCTCCCTGAAGTCAACTTTCTCAACACTACTCATCCGTACCATGTCTTTGGCGAAGTGGATAGTGATGGCGTTGGTCATCTCAATCCACCGTTTGCTTTTATTGTCGTAGCACCCGTAGCAAACACATCTTCAAGATCTTAGTTTCATTCCTTCTGGATATTCCAAGACATGCTTGTGGCTACAACTGTAGCTCTACAACATTTGTGGCGTATTGTCACTGAAGAAATGGCCCCTCTTATAAGTTCTTCTGTGTCAACTTCAGTTTTGCAACTTTCCCTGTTTTTATCAATGTTCACTGCTGAAAATCACGTACTTCATTGAGTGTAACTGCAGAACAGTCCCCTGTCAAACAATGTCCGCTGCGCAGCGTTCCCAACGTTGTGTACGCTATCCACCGGTATTGGGGTATATGAAAAATTCATATCATAAGAAAAATAAACACCGGTTTTCGGTATGAACCAGTTAACCACCCAGCACTACCGTAGTAGAATCGCACTGGAACACTCTCGTACAAAAGTTACCTCTGTACATCAGAGTCAGCCAAGATGAAACGTCAATATTTGACGAGCTGGAGGGATGAGAACCGGTTCCGGTCAAGCAGCCTCCTCCTCCACCGCCTACGGCAGACACATGAGGAAGCAAGGTGGCGTTAGGAACAGCTGTGTTCATTGTAATACTGCAGTAATCCCTGATAAAGTGGCTAATGCTAAGCTAAAGTAAAAGTACAGTTCATATACTGATGCTCAGATTTGCTTTCTGTACGGTCACATGAGGACGCGCGTGCTTGTGTGACATCACATCCATAAATGTCTGTGAACCCAGATGTGGACTTCCTGCGCTCCGTCCTGCCCCCCGCCACTGATCCCGCCTTCTTCCAGTTCCTGCGAGGCCTGGACTGCTCCGATGTCACACTCCGTTCTGTGCCGGAGGGCACCGTCGTCTTTGCCAGGGTGAACTTTGCGGGTGGGGGGGGCGTCAAAGGTCGCAGTGAGCGTCGCTCAGCAGATCTGACCTGTCTGTGACGTCTGCAGGTGCCTCTGATGGAGGTGTCTGGCCCCCTGGCGGTGGTTCAGCTGCTGGAGACCAGTCTACTGTGTCTGGTGAACTACGCCAGGTATGACACACGTTCACAAGTTCACTGATCGATCACAGAGACAACAATCGTTTTCTCCTCATAGTCTCGTCTGCAGCAACGCCGCTCGCTTCCGGCTGGCGGCGGGCCCGAAGAGGAGGCTGCTTGAAATGGGTCTGCGTCGAGCACAGGGCCCCGATGGAGGCCTGACAGCGTCACGATACACCCACATCGGAGGTGACGGCTGCAAAGTCACGGTCACGAGAGACGCCACACGTGTCACTCTGGAATCTTCTTTTTCTTCTCCTCCAGGCTTCGATCTCACCAGTAACGTTCAGGCCGGTTTCCTGTTCGGGATCCCCGTCACTGGTACGATGGCGCACTCCTACGTCACCTCATTTACCTCGCTGGAGGAGGTGTGGCCACAGGTGGGCGTGTGTTTCTGTCCAATCATGTTTGATCCTCACGTTTCATTTCTCTAATATGCCATTTTTTTGTTTCGTATTGCTGAAAAGAACAATAAATAGTACATTCTTTGATCGAGTCAAGTCAAACAGAAACTGTTTTGAACTCTTCAGCGTCATCGGATCGTCTCATGTGACGCCTCCCGTCCAATCAGATCACTGGATATTTTTCTTCCCAATCAGACTCTCGCAGCAGCGAACGACGACTCAGAGCCGGTGGACTTGATTTCCCTGACGAAGGGCTGGCTGGGGCGAGTCTGCCGGCTCCTGGGGGGGGAGGCTGGGAAGATCCGCGAGGGCGAGTTGGCTGCCTTCCTGTCCTACGCCATCGCCTACCCCCACAACTTCCTGGCCGTGATTGACAGCTACAGTGTCAGCTGGTATGAACGTTTCACCTCCTTCACAAAGACGTGAACGCACAAATCAATGACAGGATCTAAATTACTGACAATGTAAGCGAACCAGTTCATTGTGGCGCTCCAGGTGACCACACCCCCTCCGCACGCTGCAACTGCTGTCAAGATTCCTGTTTCAGTTGCAAACTGAGTGTTTTAAAAAGTGAGATTTTATTGTTCAGCAGTTCTTTCATGGGAAACAGTAGACGGAATGACCCTTTAGCGCTCCAGGTGACCACACCCCCTTCGCATGCCTCGACTGCTGTCAACATGCCTGTTACAGTCTTAAATGAGAGTTTTAGAAAGTTTTAGAAATTCTTAAGCAGTTGGTAAAAGTTGCCGAACTGACCCTTTAATGTACTGTGTCCTCTCAGCAGCGGCCTGCTGAGCTTCTGCGCCGTGGCGTTGGCGCTGTCCGAGCTGGGATACCGGCCGCTCGGCGTCCGTTTGGACAGCGGCGACCTCTGCAGGCAGTCGGTGGACGTCCGCCGGGTCTTCCGGCGCTGCGGCGAACAGTGAGTGAGACGTTGGATCCCTCTTAGGTCTCCTCGTGTGTGTGTGTGATCTCTCTTCACCTCCGGCAGTTTCTCCGTCGCTGCCTTTGACTCGATGCTCATCGTAGGGACCAACAACGTGTCGGAGGAAAGTCTGGCGGCGCTCAACGAGAAGGTAAACGGTGGCAGGGAAACTGCAGCTTACACCGTGATGTCCGACCTTCGTGTGTGTGCGGCAGGAGAACGAGATCGATGTGGTCGGCGTCGGGACACATCTGGTCACCTGCACCAAGCAGCCGTCGCTGGGATGCGTGTACAAGGTGGCGCTGTTGACGCTAACGGTCGAGGGAATGATTCTGTGTGTGGCGCTCACGTGCGTGTAATGTTGTGTGTGTGTGTGCGCGTCAGCTGGTGGAGGTAAGGGGGGTGCCCCGCATGAAGATCAGCGAGGACCCACAGAAGAGCACCGTCCCCGGCAGGAAAACCGTCTACAGGCTGGCAGACGCTGACGGTGAGAACACGGCGACGCAGCAGCACGTGTCCGCACTCACACAACAGCTTCACACAAGACGCTGAGAAGGGTTCACACATCCTGTGGGCAGGAGGGATGTCAGGAAGAATCCTATGATTCATGTCATGGTGGGGTCATCGTAAGGATTTTAACACTCCCGGTATCTCACGAGACTTGTTGTGACGTGATCTACGTTGGAGATGTGGAAGTAGTTGAAGACCGCCTGCGTGTCTTCTCCTAAACGTGAGAACCTGAAAATGGGAGAGAGAAGCAGTCTGGCAGATCTTTTTCCACCAAATAAACGTATTAATTCACCATATGGGACTGTTTTTGGCTTCATGAAAATCATAGAGCATGGGCTGTGTCTGGAATCGTTCCCTACTCCCTAAACCCTACTCACTACGTAGTAGTGTCGGCGTCTATAATAGATAGATATAACAATACGTATATATACACATTTATACATGATACATGATATTATACTCAGCGTGTATTCCCATGCAACATAACAAAGAAGTTACTTTTGCTGTGGACAAATATGAACTCACATTTGAGGCTTTGTGGTCGATCCTGTAAACTGTAACTTCTATTCTCGTATTTTTACCTTTTATCTTTTAGTTCATTTTTATTCGCTATAATATTCTGAATAATTGTCTGTCAGACTACACCCCCTCCTGGGGAAACTGTAGACACAGTGCAGTCTGCTGTCTCTTGTTGTAGGGAGTCGGGAGCGATTTCGGACACAGCCATGGACAATATTTCTGAAGAAAATGATATAATCCAATGTAAACTCAACATGCAGTATAGACCTGATTACCTATGTTTGGCTGCTTAAAAATATGCCATTACTTTTTGTTATATTTTTAGTCCAGTCTATTGATATCCTCTCACAAATGTCAACTACTGCCACGACTGGTCACAGGCCAGCTACATGCATGGGAGCCAACTATCTTAGCGAGGTGTTTCCTCTGTCTTTCCTCTACATGCGTCAGCATGTCACTATTTCCTTGCTCGTGTCGAGGGTGAAACTTTCCCAAACCGGTCACTCAAACCACACCAAGTCCTTTCAAACACTTGCGTCCTTTTGCCCGTCGACCTCCGTCAGCTGAATTGTCGTCGCTCACAGGTCATCCTTTCCTGGACCTGGTGTGTGTGGCTTCGGAGCCGCCTCCAGAGGCAGACGTGCCTTTGAGCTGCCGACCTCTGGGGCGTGGCGGCGCTCCGCTCTCAGTCACTCCCTCCCAGGTCGTCTGTCTGCGACAGGAAGTGTTTAGCAAAGGACAGGTGAGACGTCGCTCGGCCTGGAACACAGGTGGAAACAAACGGTTAGATGACGGAGGTGTGACAGGACGTAGAAACATCTGATGTATCTCTGTACCTTCCAGATCACTCAACCTCTGTGCAGCGCCGTGGAAACCAGAGCAAAGGTCCAGGTGTCACTCCAGAACCTGCACCCCCGATACAAGAGCCTGCAGGAGCCGGACACGTACACAGTGAGTCTCCTGTAGCTCCCTCAGGTGTAGCTTACCCCCCTGACGTAACTCCAACCTGCAAAGTAAAAAAAAAAAAAGTCAATGTGGGTGGAGCTGGGTGGAATAAACAAGCCCCGCCCCCTCGCAGTTCTCCCACACTTGCACAGTTCACAGAAGACTGCTGTTAGTGAAGACCACAGTGCTCCAGAGTGACGTCAGGGGCGGAGCCAAGAGGACAGCTGGTGACGCACAATCCCATCAAAGAGTTCAAAGAGGGCGCCGCCATGTCAGACGGTCTGAAACCTTCTCTCCTTCCACCAGGTGGCGCTGTCAGAGAAGCTGCACAACCTGGTCACAGAGGTCGGAAGAGGAAATTCCAACCACTTCCTGTTGGCAAACTGAAGAATGGACAGGAGACGAGTCTCCACAGCATCGTCCAGAAAGAAGAAGAACTCCTCCTTCCACTGTGAGCACCAGAACACATGACAGGACTCTGATGTTGTTCACATCGTACACACTGACAAGAAATGAAAAAGTCAGCAAATGCATTGCAAATGCAAAATGATTTTTTATTTTTATGTTTTCATAGCAGGTGAATGAAATGGGAGAAGAGGACTCACACTTGATTTGGGGATTATATTACGTGACAAAATGTGTATTTTTTTATTCTATACATATAAGAAACCGAATCAAAGAGCAGAAATGGAATAAAAGGGTAATAAAAGGTGCCAAAGGTGTCCAACAGTGGCTGATGTATACATAGTTTAACCCTCTAACACAGGCGATGTCCCCAGTATACTCCAAAGTATGCTAGCCTGAATGTATCACCAGTATTACCATCAGTGGTAATGGCTTCAAGGAACACTTGGTGAGTTCCTGAAGAAGCTGGCGTGGGAACATCTGAGGGGTTTGATCATGTGGCAGCGTCCAGAGCGGTGTCTCCACCTGTGTGTGCAAATGTTTTTATGTATAATCCAGATGTGACAACAGCTTGTGACAGCAGCTGAGTGTCGCACCACCTCATGCTAAGGAAGGTAGCAACAGCCTGGTGATTTGCTGCCCTCTACTGGTGTCTTGTGGTGTGACGTGAACGCATGTGAGCTCGACACAGGTGTGGAATCACAGACAGAAACGTTCAGAGTGTTGTTAAGACAAGGAATCACATGACGTGACATAAATGCAGGTCATCCTGTCGCTCCTGACTGTTGGTCCTGTTTGAATTGGTCAGTGGGTGGAGGTCCGATCCGCCCCCAGAGACACGTGGAGCTGACACGTCTTGGTTCCATCACTGTGTACGTCATAGATAAGGTCGGACAGATTCATATCAGTGACCAGTAAAGTCTTGCACATATTTCAGTGTGAGTGAATTCTTAAAGTGAGTCTCAGTGATCATTTCATGTGTTCATTGTCGACCGTTTTCTTGCTCAGACTTGTACCTGAAATTGACATGAACCTCTTGATGGTTTAGTGGGTGTCCAACACGTGAGTGACCTTTGACCCGCAAAGGAACATGGCTGCACGTCTCCCGGACGCCGGCAGGGGTCGCTGTGCGTCCTCTACAGTCTTCCTCCTCCTACTCCTCCTCTCCCCTCATCCTCCCTCACAAACTGAAACAAGGATCCGGATCAAGTCTTTCCGGTCCGCTGGCCCCAGTTTCCTCTGCAGCCTCTGGCATCGGACGCACGGACGGACGGATCTGGGACCGGGACCGGAGGAGGAGGAGGAGGCGGTTTGTCGGCCAGTTTTCTTCCTCCCCGCAGAGGATCAAGCCCGCGGTGTCCGGGGAGGAGGAGTGTGTGCGGTTGGGGTGTGTGGGGGGAGAATGAGAGCGCGCCCCGCCGACCGGTATTTCACATCCGTGCGTCTCTTCGTGTCCGTGTCCGTCGCGTCAGCGCGCCCGCCGGTGAGCCCCCCTCTCCCCCCTCACCTTCCTCCCCCCCGGTTCTCCACCTCCTACGCGCCCCTCCGGTTGTCTCTCCGTACATAACTCGGCGTGAGGAGCTGCTGGTACCGGTCCGAGCCGGTCTGACGGTCCGAGCTGACGGAGGAGGAGGAGGAGGAGGAGGACACATGGAGGGTGGTGATGAGAAGTCAGCGTGAGCTGCCAGAAGCATCTGGAACGGATCAGAGAGGGACTCACTCCTCCTCCAGAGCAGGATCACTCTCATGCTCCTCAGATCTTCCAGCTGTTGACTGATGTTCTCTGCTCTGGTGGGAGGCTCCAGTCACACCTGCAGCAGATCTCCATCTGGACTTCACACCATCTGCTCCATGTTGGACACCAGCGTCCATTAGGAGCCTCCCTGAGATGCAGTGAAGATGTGTGCAGCCCGGTTCTGCGTCACCCTGAACGGCTGTGCCGAGGCGGCCAGTGGGGTCATGGCCTCCACCTCCACCGAGGACCCGGGTCCACGCGTCCTGCACAGCCTGGAGATGGGCACAGTGATGACCATCTTCTACCAGAAGAAGTCTCAGCGTCCAGAGAGGAGAACGGTCCGGGTGAAACAGGACACCAGGCAGATCGTTTGGAGCCGGAACCCCGAGAAGGTGGAAGGAGAGAGTGAGTATCCACTGCAGCTCGCCCTGCACACACCACGGACACCTGTGTGTGTGTGTGTGTGTGTGTGTGTGTGTGTGTGTGTGTGTTCCACTTTAAACTGAAGTAACTCCACACTGCTTCCACTGGAGAGAAGAGCTCGTTTGAGAGTGGTTCTGTCTTCGTCAGTGCTGGTGGAGGTCTCTGCTCCGTGAGTGTCCGTCAGTCACCAGGAGGTACTGACACCTAATGAACCTGTGACACGCTCACACAACACGTCACATGTGTCAGACAGCAGATCCATGGATAGACGCAAAGTCGCTGCAGACAGACAGGTCGTGACCCCGTGACCCCTGCTTCCCAGAAGCCCCTTTCGTGGAGTCAGAGCACTGCTGCCACTCCGGTGCGTGTCCTGACCCCGCCTAGAACTTCCTGTCTGACACGCCGCCTGCGTGTCTGTGGTGAACTGAGAGCAGTAGCTGGCAGCTGGAGGCTGCTCTGTGTGTGTGTGTGTGTGTGTGTGTGTGTGTAGTCTGGAGGTTGTTCCATGAAGGCATTTTGTCCTTGTGTTATTGTTGTAACTGTCACACAACTTCCTTCTAGCGGTGGGCAAAACAATCTGTTTAGGTGTACTGAATCATCGGAATCTGTTCAGTAAAGAGATTGGTTCAAAAGATCCGCTCACCAAATCATTCAGTGCCCACTGCTGGAGTGAGTCTCCAAAACACCACAAAAAGTCACTCCGTCTTTCACTAGTCGCAAGGGCTGTGAATACTCGCTAACTATAGCGACAGTGTTGCTAAGTTGGCGACACTGTTCTGTACGTTTCAGTGAGTGATTTGTGTCAGCCGACTCGTTCGCAGGGAACGAACACTGAACCAGGTTCACCCGCAGCAGTTGACTGCCGCACTCGGCTGAACTGTGAAATGTAAGAATCTTGTGATTCAGTATGGTTTGTTCACCCAAAAGATTCATTCTGTCAGACGAATCCTGTGCAAACGGGACTCCTCCACTTTTCTTCTTCCAACTAATCACCAACGGCTTTACCATCTGATGACCCGCACACATGTATGTACAGTGTACGTACATTTGTGTCCAGTGTACGTACGTGTGTCATCAGAAACACACACACGAAGCGTCACACCCTGGTGTGTCCACGGACAACGTGCACTCTCCTGACCCACAGAGGGCTCTTTGCAAACTCCCAGCGGACGAACATTCCTGAGCTCAGTGTGTCTCCTTCACTTGATCTCCCACTGCTTCATGCCTCCTCCTCCTCGTCCCACAGCTGCCCCCCCCCACTCACAACACAACTCCCTGACTCACTCCTCCAACCTCCTGCTTCACGTTCTCTCCATATTTTGAATTTCACACCGTTCACCTGATGCTCTCTGTCCTCTGTAACCTGACACTCATTCCCTCAGCATGCCCCCCCAAAACACACAGACTTAATCAGTGTTTTTCTTGGAGATGAGCTCTTGCACAAATGCCGTAGACATTAGATGGTGAACGTTGTGGGGTTATCAGGGAGGGAGTGTCGGACTTCCTGTCCCCGACTCGAAAACAAAAAGGGAAATCATCTGCAGGAAGCAGCGGCGCCTCAGATAGTCGGCGCTATATCACTCACCGTGATCATCGAGCTGACGGGCGCCGCCTCTGTGTTGGGAACTGAAAAAAAAAAAAAAACAACTAAAAGTTATTTACAACATTTTAGTATCTGCTGATTCATTCAGCTCCAAATCTGGAGCGTTCACGTCAGCACATTTGAACTCTGGATCACACAGTGCCATCCTTTATAGACTGAAACGCATCGTGACACTTCAGGTCTGTCGTTGACTTCAGCTGCATGTGCATCAGGTGGGATATTTGGCGTCAGTAGTGTGTCAGGTGTCAGGTGGTGTAGTAGATATCCACTGCCCCACCCCTCTGGTGACAGCCAGAGTCCACTCTTGACCAGCCAGTCAACTCCTCCTCTCTGACTTGGATTGACTGGTGGAGGTACCATCTCAGTGTCGCTCTGACCTCTGTGATGTTCGCTTCTACCTCGGTGCAGCTGATGTGTAACATGTGGGTGGAGCTTTGCAGCCATCTGCTCAGAGGTGAAGTCACCAGTCGGTTAGTTTTACCAAAAATAAGCTGCAATTATCCATGGCTGGCACTCTGAGGTCAGCAGGGTTTGTGGTGTGTTCACGAACTTGCAGACTTATGAGCTCCCAGGCGCAGCAATGTAATGATAACGCGTGTGTGTGTGTGTGTGTGTGTGTGTGTGTGTGTGTGTGTGCGTGTGTTGCAGTCTGGTCTAATGTTTAAACTGAGAAGCAGGAAGTAATAAAGGATGAGAAAAACAAATTCCAGCTTTGGGGAAAGTTTAAAATTTCGAAGAAGCTGCTGGAAACGTTTCTTGAACAACAAATATGATAAATGTGGCGATGTCAAACTAATCTGATCGAAGTGCCACCAAATACCTCAGTGTCACGTCGGTAACAAAAATTCTTTGAATTCTCTTCTCGACGTTCTTGTGAAGAAAACTTACGTCAGACACTTAAACGCCTCACGAGAAGCCATGAGCTCATTCCAATCAGGATGTATGATGCACTCAAGGGCATCTCTGCGGACGTTTCCAGAGCTTCGAGACAAACCTGAGCCCAGCGAGGCTTGTGTGTGTAGTCACACCTCAGCTACAGATTGTATCTGTGATCTCAGGTGATACGAACCAGCTGCTTCAGACCAAACTACTTCACTCTTCTTCTCAACTGGCTGAAGCTCCTTAAAGACGTGTGTGTGTGTGTGTGTGTGTGTGTGTGTGTGTGTGTGTGTGTTTGCAGACGACATCTGTTAAGTCAATAAGCCAGAGTTTTCTTTGTGGGTGTGAGAGTGTCAAAGTCGAGTCCAGCGTTTGCATCAGACTCTGTTAACCCTTCACACGCTCAACACGCTCTCTAAACGTTCACGCACACACAAACTAGATTCTTTGGTAACGTCAAGGTTGAACCTGAAACATGTTCTCGTGTAAACAGACATTATACAAGTCCACGTACCCCACAAATACTCCTGATATAAACGGCTGAGCCTCGAACTGGCCGTGTGGATTCAGATTAGAGTAGAAAAGGTGCTGAGGGGAAATCTGGGAGTAATTTAACATCATTGTACATTTACTGCAGTTTTCCACAGTAATTACACTTGTGGAGAAACTTTGTCCATGCACGATTGGTCTAGAGATTACGGTTCGAACAGCACTAGATTTTAATCTCCAGATGCTACAACACAATGGGCACATGAAACCACCTTCCTCAGGATCTTTTAAGGGAAAACTTTTGAAGAACCGCTGGTCCGAAGCGGCTTCAGAGTTCACGCATGTGACGCTAGAAACGTCTTTGATGAATGTGTTCATGGAAAAACACTCACACACAACTGTCTGAGTAATTGTTGGACATGAGATGCAAATATAACTTAAATCCTAAATTAATTTTTTCTTAGTGTTTTTCTTTTGTGTGACGCTCCTGAGCAACAGCTGCTTAAAGAAGGCGTGAACTGAAAAGTGTTGGAGTGAGACGAAGCCGTGAACATGAGGAACATCGACAGTTTCACCATGTAACGTTCCTCCTGAGCCCGCTCGTTTATGTGGCTGCTGCAGCACAACACCTTCACAGACGTTACAGCGTCCTGCTTCTGACAGCTGACACACTCACACACACACTCACACACACACTCAGAGGATTTTGGTGTCGGTTGGGGAAATGAACAACGCACCACACTGTGATTTATGACTGTGCATATTTGTGTTCATGCAGTACTATCCTTCCTTCCTTCCTTCCTCCCTTCCTTCTTTCCTCCCTGACTCCCTCCTCCAGTTGACATTCGAGAAATCCGGGAGCTGCGGTTGGGAAAAGGCTCCCGGGATTTTGAGCGCTACCCAGAGGAGGCTCGTAAAGTGGACGCCGCCCTCTGCTTCATCGTGCTGTACGGCCTCGAGTTCCGCCTGAGGACCCTCAGTGTTGCTGGTGAGTGTGTGTCTGTGCAGCACGCCTCCTCCTTTTGTGGCCTCATGTGTTCTCGTCCTTTTCTACCAGTTCTATGATAACGAACATCTGATGATAACATATCAATAATAAAAATAAGTTCAGTTAAAGATTCTTCACAAACATTCAGTAACCAAAGCTTCATGTTCCATAAACAACTC
>CAAKHB010007414.1:45769-74367 GCA_901007665.1 Aeoliscus strigatus | reverse complement strand
TGTGTGTGTGTGTGTGTGTGTGTGTGTGTGTGTGTGTGTGTGTGTGTGTGTGTGTGTGTGTGTGTGTGTCTGTGTGTGAGTGTGTGTGCAGCCTTCAGTGAGGAGGAGGTCAACTTATGGATCACTGGCCTCAACTGGCTGATGACTGACACTCAGCGGGCTCCGGCGCCGCTACAGACGGACAGGTGTGTTTTTGTTTGTCACACACACGTGCACACATCTGTTGGCATTAGTCAGCTGCTACACTGATGTCATCAGAAAGCATTTGCTCATTGGCTGAATGTCTCAGAGATGTTGTTACGTATCTAATTTTTCCATCATATATCTGATGTTTTTACCCTGAGCAGCGTGCGAGCTCTGTGGGAATTCATTTGACGTACATCCAAACTCAGGTTTTACACATAAAACAAGTAGCATTCCATTAATATTTACTCCTTCACAGACATGTACAATAAGTGACTGTGACCTCTGACAAACGCTAGCAGCGTGTGCTACCTCTCCCCAGTTTGCCAGTTGCTGATGAGGTTTGTCATCGTTGCAGTGGTTAATTTCCGTCTCTGCCTCGCTCGTCAGGTGGCTGAGGAAACAGTTTGAGGTCATGGACAGGAACCACGAGGGCAGGTGGGTGACTGGCATCAAACCTGTCAACACCCGCTCGCATGTTTCTCAGCGCTGATGGATGTCGCCGGCGCAGCAGGTGCTGCAGGAAGCTGAAACCAAATCCAGATGTCACCAAAGAGCACGTTTCAACTCTGACCTTCACCTCCACCCCTCCACCATCACACTCTGTCTCTATAACCGGTCTCTGTGTGGGCGAAAAGACGCTCCAGTAGTGATGGGAAAATCAGTTCTTTTAGGTGTACGGAATCATGTTAATCTGTTCAGGAAGATTTGTTCACCAAATCGTTCAGTAACGACCAGAAAGTACCAAATAATAACATAAAAAGTACAACTACTAATTAAGTAATTACTAATTACTTTAAGTAAAAGTAGAATACTTGCTAACTATAGAAACACAGTTGCACAATTGGAACGTGTCAGCTGACTCATTCGCTGGGAGCAAACCACAAATCAGATTCTTTTGAACGAATTGTTTGCAAACGGGACAAAACTACGCTCCAGGACAAATAGCCTGCCCCTGCCTGATAAGCAGGAGGAAGTGATGTGATGGGCTGGGAGAGGGTAACTTCCTGCCTCCTGTGGAAACAGTAGCTCGACAGGCGGAGGAGATCGTCCCAGCCTCGCAGCATCCACCTTTGTTTCTCTTCTTCTTCACCCGTTTGCCTGGAGACTGCTGGTTCACGTCAGGACACAGCAACTCAGACGGCGTCGTCCACCGACAGATCCCGGCCACCTGTGGACTGTAATTCATTGCTGCAATCATGCTGAATGTTGGTGCGCAGTGTTGCCAAACATCCAGCTCTCTGGTGTCTCTCCCTCTCACACACAAGCACACACACATACACACGGAGAGGAAATACTCAAATTTAATACGGTAGGATTTCCTGAGGAGGATCCCGACCAATGAAAATCTCAGGAATTCTCCTCAGTCAGTTTGACAAATGGAGAATCAGCAGCGCCCCCTCCTGGACAAATCAACCAGAATCCGAGGAACGATCCTGACTTTGTGTTTCTCTTCAAGCATCACAGTGAAGGAAGTGAAAGCTCTGCTGCCTCAGATCAACTACCGCGTCCCCAACATGCGATTCCTCAAAGACAAGCTGCAGGTTAGGACGTGACATCCATCAGTGACAACGTGTCAGTTGTTCCGTTGTTCCGAGAGTTTGTGCGTCTCGTGTCACAGGAAGTGGAGGCCAGGAGTGAGCTGTCCTACCCCAACTTCGCTCAGCTCTACCGAACCTTGATGTTCGACTCCCAGAGGAGCGTAAGTGTCCCAAACCACACCGTGTTCACATCCTCTGCATGTGTACACAAAACTAGTCCAGAACGTCACGCACTGCACTCGAGAATGGAAGTACTGATGTGATCAGACAGTATTCCAGCACTAACACAAAGTTTAAACATCTGGAGGCAAAAATAAGAATCTGGAACTGATCTCCCAACGTATCAGTACTTTACCTGTGACCTCACACTCACGTTGTCCTTCACTGTTTATACATGACTTTGCTCCTCCCTCCTGTCAATCACTCCTCCCCCCTCCCCACCACCTGGCTTCTCCCCTTTTGTCCCAAGATTATTGAGCAGCTGGAACTGTCCTTCCCTCTGCGGTGAGTCCTCCACCACTTCCTGTCCCGCCTCTTCCCTTATTTTTGACATCTGAATGTGAAATAGTACATTCAAGAATGTTAACCCTGTCACACAGACGGTATCGCAGGCGCTACAGTCACGCTAGCATACATTGAAGTACCGTAATGATGAGACTAATTGCGCCAACAGAAGTATCACTCAGTTCTTTTACCTGGTGTGAGGAAGTAGAATCCATCCATCGGTTCCTGAACGTTGACAACAGCCATGTTGCTGTCATTACGGTAATCCTGTTCGGTCTGTTGCCAGAAGGTGGCGAGTCATTGCCGTAATGACAGCAACTTGCATGTGAAGTGCAACTGCTCAACTTTTAAGATCAATGTTTTCTCCTTCTCCTAGCTCCTTTGTCACACCAAGTAAAGTGCAACCTCTCAGCTTTGAGGACATTTTCCGATGCAAATAGTTGCACACTTTCGGTACTACAAAGTATGCTAGCATGTACTACAAAGTATGCTAGCATGAATGTTGCGGCAGCGATACCATCGGTGGTAAAGAGTTAAGGGGACATCAATGTAACACACACTCATTTGTTCATTTCATGACCATGTTGAAGGAACGTGGACCGGCCAGAGCTCTGTCAGATCTCCCTCTATGACTTCCAGAAGTTTCTGCAGATGGACCAAAAGGTAGCGAGACAATGAGGAATGGAAGTGACTCTGAAGTGACTCTCACTGTTTTTTTTCTGTGTTCCTACTGCTCTCAGGAGTCGTGGGCCTCAGATCTGAACCAGGTGAGAGAGTTCCTGTCAGCCTACACCAGCGCCGCCACCGGTGCTGGTGGTGGACACCATCCAGAGCCGATGCTGCAGCTGGACGAGGTGACAGAACGCACAGGAACACTCGGAGACAAAAGCACATTCACCCATGTGACATTTCGGCATTTGTCTCATCTAGTTCCTGACCTTCCTGTTCTCCAAAGAGAACACGGTGAGTGACCCTCGACTGTTGCCCGTCGTCCCTGACGACATGAAACGATCGCTGGCGCAGTACTGGATCTCCTCCTCACACAACACGTATGTCCACCGTCTGTCTGATAGCGACCAGGGTTAAATACTGACGCTAACACACACAGGACCTTATCTTGTCAGGTACCTAACAGGTGACCAGTTCTCCAGTGAATCCTCTCTGGAATCCTATGCTCGCTGTCTGAGGTCGGGCTGCCGCTGCATCGAACGTGAGACACTTGATTCGATGTCACCAGCAGGCTGAATGAGCAGTCTGTTCTCTGTGTGGACAATAACAAAGAGTGTGTTCTCCCATGGTTGTGCAGTGGACTGCTGGGACGGACCTGACGACCTGCCGATCATCTACCATGGACACACGCTGACCTCGAAGATCAAATTCCTGGATGTGCTGCACACAATCAAAGAACACGCCTTTGTCACGTCGGAGTACGTGAACAATCCCGTTATTCACGTTATGTGCTCTGACATCGTACAGTTCAACCCACCATCCACATTGAGTTAGTGGACTGGAACTTCACTAGCCCAGCGAACCAGACCTACATCAACATGTTGGGTCTGTGTGCTCACGATGGGCAGCGCTCAATCCGAGGGGCAGGAATTAACGGCTGTCTATCAAATTCAACAGAGCTAAATAAGAGTTTCGAGATTGAACCCTGGCTGCAAATTAAATTCACTACCACTAGGGTGCGTCTAGATTTCCCGGCTCACCGTTCAGGTTACAGCTCACTGGGACGTTGGTCTCCACCTGTGTGCAGGTACCCGGTGATCCTGTCCATCGAGGACCACTGCAGCGTGGTGCAGCAGAGGAACATGGCCACACACTTCAAGAAGGTGTTTGGGGATCTGCTGCTCACCAAACCGGTCGACAGCAATGCCGACGAGCTTCCTTCACCTTTCCAGCTGCGCAGGAAGATCCTCATCAAGGTACGGCACGTCCACGTAGCCAACCAGTACCGCACTACTTGCAACACTGGTTATAAAGGGAAAAAAACAGACCTGAGCTTTTCTACGACGCTGACATTCTGGAGACGTTTTAAAACTATTCCTGTTCCGTGAGGACAAGGCCTGGGTGTCACGTCTGTTGTTCTCTCAGCACAAGAAGCTGGTGGAGGGAACCCTGTATGAGGAGGTGACGTCAGCCAGCTACTCTGAAAACGACATCAGCAACTCACTGAAGAACGGCATTCTCTACCTCGAAGACCCCATCGACCACGTGAGTGTGTGTGCATGTCCACAGCCTTGGAATCACCTCCACTGAGGTATGTGTCTATGTGTGTGTGTTTTTCAGACCTGGACTCCGCATTATTTTGTCCTGACAAGTAACAAGATCTACTACTCAGAGGAGACGTCTCACTACCAGACAGCTGATGAAGAGGAGGATGAGGAAGGAAAAGAGGTGAGAGCGGTAAGGGAACGGGCTGAGCCTGCGGAGCTGATGTCACCGTGATGTGTGTGTCTTTGTCAGGAGTGCAACAACAACGAGCAGCACTGCACCGAGCGCTGGTTCCATGGGAAGCTGGGTGGAGGTCGCGACGGGCGCCAGGTGGCTGAGAAACTCCTGCAGGAGTACTGTGAGGGCGGGGCTAAAGACGGCACCTTCCTGGTTCGGGAGAGCGAGACGTTCGTGGGCGACTACACCTTGTCCTTCTGGTCAGAGGGCTCAAGTGGTTTTGAACGTACTTGCTTTGTCTGAAGTCCAGCGCTGATCCAACGTTCTTCCCTCCAGGCGCTCTGGCCGAGTCCAGCACTGCCGAATCCACTCCCGTCAGGAGTCGGGCTCCACTCGCTACTATCTGACCGACAACCTGGTGTTTGACAGCCTGTACCGCCTCATCTGCCACTACAGGGAAACGCCGCTGCGCTGCAACGAGTTCGAGATGAGGCTCGGCAGCCCCGTCCCTCAGCCCAACGCCCACGAGAGCAGAGAGTGAGTCAGGGCTCAGTGCAGGACACTGCTGCTGCTGCCATCATTAACTCAAACCCTGTCCGTTTGTCCAGGTGGTTCCACTCCGGTCTGTCACGCATCCAGGCCGAGCACATGCTCATGCGTGTTCCCAGAGATGGAGCTTTCCTTGTACGGAAACGCAGTGAGGTCAACTCCTTCGCCATCTCCTTCAGGTACAACACCGTAAGGAGCCGTCAAGGGGCCGTCAAGGGGCCGTCAAGGGGCATTGACAACATGAACTCATCCCCCTCTGTGTGTGTGTGTGTGTGTGCAGGGCAGAGGGTAAGATCAAACACTGTCGTATCCAGCAGGAGGGCCGTCTCTTCATGCTGGGCAGCTCCGCAGAGTTTGAGAGTCTGGTGGATCTGGTCAGCTACTACGAGAAACACCCTTTGTACCGGAAGATGAGGCTGCGCTACCCCATCAACGAGGACACACTGGACCGCATGGGCACGGCGGTCAGTTGTGGTTTGAGCTCCTCATCTTGTCTCTGAGTTCCTCACCTGTAGACCAGTAGGTCCTCACCTTAGCTCCTCACCCTGTCTCTGAGGTTGAGCACCTCACACTGAGCAGAGAAACTGTGTCTGTTTTTGTTTTTGGCCTTCAAGCACATTGTTCATGTCTGTGTTCTTCGATCCTCTCAGGAGCTGGACTACGGGGCGCTGTACGAGGTCCGCAGTCCGCACTTCTACGTGGAGGCCAATAAGATGCCCACCGCTCGGGTAAATGACCCACACCTCCCTTCCACTGAAGTCACAGGAGATGTTAGCTCAGGTGATAAATCCTCTCTGCTCTCGTGTTTCAGTGTACAGTCAAAGCTCTGTACGACTACCGAGCTCAGAGGGAGGACGAGCTGTGTTTCCCCAAACAGGCACTCATCCTCAACGTGGACAAGCAGGAGGGCGGCTGGTGAGTGGGAGGGACTTCCTGTTTGTCCGTGAGGTGTTCTGATGACAAACTGACAGAGACAACAGCTGCTCAATGCACAATGACGTCATCCTCTTTGTCTCCACACATGTGAACCTCTAGGTGGCGAGGAGACTACGGAGGGAAGAAGCAGCTGTGGTTTCCTGCAAACTACGTGGAGGAAGTCGCCAGCTCTCCTAACAGAGAGCTGGATGAAGCAGTACGTTCTCATGGAATCACACAATGTCAAACCCGATCATGCTGCATTGTTTAAAGTCTTTTTTTGGTCAGTCAGCAGAAAACAGTCCTCTGGGTGCATTCCTGAAGGGCTTCATTGACGTGCCCACCTGCCATGTTGGTGAGTTTTAAAAGCAGAATGAGACATGCAGTGACAATAGCTACCGCTTTTACTCCTTGTGTTTTTATGGTTGACTTCCTTCTTGATATACAACACTTGGGTTCAGCTGTGGTTGCTTTTTAGGTACTATTACTATAATGTTCTACTAAAAGTACTAAAAATAAAGTTGACTTGAGTGAAGCAATAGCCATTTACATACTGGGACAGAGGTGTTCAAACTGCACACCATATGTCAGTGAGGTACAATTACAAGCAGGGGTCACTGTTGCACTAGTTTTATTATTTACTGAATTATTATTGGTCAGTAACGACACTGAACTAAGTCAGTCCAGCAGATTCTTCCTCACACAAACCTTTTCTGCGACTTCCTCCTGTCGTACCGGTGTGTCCAGTGGTGCATAAGGACGGGAAGAACTCGCGGCCGTTCGTGTTCACCATCCACTCGCAGCACCTATCCTCTCACCCAGTGCAGACCCTAGACGTGTCGTCTGACAGCCTGGAGGATCTTACGAGCTGGGTCGGCAAAATCAGAGAGGCGACACAGAACGCCGACGCACGGGTTAGTGCCACACAACACACACACAATTAATACTCCAAAACATGACTCAGCAGTTATGCATGGTGTTATTTTTCATCATAGTAAAGTTTCTGATCCTGATCACTGTTTACTGATGGGGTTGTCATGGAAACAGATGCAGGAAGAGAAGCAGATGGAGAGGAGGAAGAAGATTGCAGTGGAGCTGTCAGAGCTGGTGGTTTACTGCCGTCCAGTTCCCTTCAACGAGGACAGTAAGAGCAACGCTTTTCTCCGTTCTGAGGTTTTGTGTCTTTGTCTCACATCCAACCCGCTGCTGCTTCCAGAAATCAGGACGGAGAGGGCGTGCTACCGGGACATGTCCTCCTTCCCAGAGACCAAAGCTGAGAAGTTTGCCACGCGAGGTCGAGGCAAACGCTTCTTGCAGTACAACCGCCGGCAGCTTTCCCGGGTTTATCCCCGCGGACAGAGGCTTGACTCGTCCAACTACGACCCGCTCCCCATGTGGCTCTGCGGCTCCCAGCTGGTGGCGCTAAACTTCCAGACTCCAGGTCAGTGAAGCCTGAGATGCTCAAGCAGGAACATTTACAGAATATTTTAGTGAACACTTGAATAAGAAAAGAGATCACATCTCTGTCAGTAGATTCTTCCTCAGGGTCTGTCTATTTGCTGGTACTCACTGGTCCTGTTCTTCTACATTGCATATACCATTTAAAATGACGTGGCGTTCTGCAGATAAGCCCATGCAGCTGAACCAGGCCTTGTTCATGCTCGGAGGTGGGAGTGGTTACGTCCCCCAGCCAGACGTCATGAGGGACGATGCCTTTGACCCTTTTGACAAAGACACATTGCACGTGGAGCCAATCACCATCCAGTTACAGGTCAGGTCAAAGGTCAACGGCAGAGAGGAGAATCGTGAACACTATTGGACAAATACATGTTTGTTTGTTTGTTTGTTTTTTCATGAAACTTGGGCTTCATAGTCAATTTACCGACTCCCTCACTCAGAAATAAGATGACAGAAACTCATTTTAGAGAGACTTATCTGTTGCAACTTCCGCTCACATCCAGGTGCTGGGAGCACGTCACCTGCCAAAAAATGGCCGCAGCATCGTCTGTCCGTTCGTCGAGGTGGAGATCTGCGGGGCAGAGTACGACAACTGCAAGTGTAAGACAGATGTCGTAGGTAAGATGTCCGGTGACTCAGCAGCCTACTGGCTGATGAACTGTGATTTTGACATGTTGACTCTCTGGCAGCGGACAACGGGCTGAATCCCGTGTGGGTGCAGAGGCAGTTTGTGTTCGACATCCACAACCCCACCTACTCCTTCCTGCGCTTCACTGTCTACGAGGAGGACATGTTCAGTGACCCCAACTTCCTGGCCCAGGCCACCTACCCCGTCCGCCTGCTGCGCACAGGTTCAGCTGCGTTCTCTGTCTGTTCTGTTACTACTTTGACCCTTTAACGCAGACGGGATACCCGGGCTACGACCGCGCTCGGTTCCTCTACGTGGTGTGCAAATAGAGCTAGGAGAACGAGAAAAGATCCATCGGTTCCTGAAAGTTGAGAACAGCCTATATCGATAGGGATACCATTGAAGGGTGTTGAAGGGTTAATTCACAGTCTCCAGAGGGTGGAGCTGAAAAATAGCTGAATCTGAACTCGGTCTCAAGTTCTGCACGAGCATCCTTTATTTGGAATATTCCTTCAGTCATATCAGTCAGAAGAAGAGCGTGTCTTTACCTCTTTGTCTGTCATCAGGCTACAGGAGTGTGCCGCTCAGGAACAGCTACAGTGAAGAGCTGGAGTTGGCGTCACTGTTGGTTCACATAGAGATTGTCAATGCAAAGGTACGGACACTCCGTTCTCACATCACCTGCGAACCCGTCATGTGACTCACCTCTTCTCATGCGGTTGCAGGAGGAGGACGATGAGAACTTGTACACGTCCATCCAGCGACTGCGGGATCGAACCAGCGAGCTGTCCAACCAGGTGTCCCTCTTAGAGCGGTCCGGCTCAGCGGACCTGTGCTACCAGCAGAGTCTGGAGGAGCTCAGAACAACTCAGGATCAACTGAGCGAGCTGGTGGAGGCACGCAATCGCAGGTGACTGACGCACATACACCCACAATATATATATATATGTAACAGAATCAGAAGGTAATTTTACACCAAAAATACAAAGTATTCATTATACTGGTTCAGCTACTTAACATGATAGTATTTTTAATAAATTCAAGATCATTCAAGTCTGTCTTTTACTGACTTATTCTATTTCTTCTTCTTATATTATAATGATCATTATTATATTGTATTGTTACAAATGAATGATATTCAGATTTCAGGTATTAAAATTTAAAATACACTAATTGTGCTTTACACGATTCATTCTAAATAGTAAAAAGTACTTTGTGTTCAATTGGGTTTGAATAAAAGGTGCAAATGATTTACTGAAACTGACCAAACGTGGCAGGCATGCACGTACACACACACACACACACACACAATAACAATTGCACTTTTCCAGGCTGATGGAGAAGAAGAGAAGAGAGAAGCTGCGGCAGCAGGTGGCAGCAAAGCGCAGCTAATCCTCCCATCCGCTAGGGGGACTAAGCTTCAATGGTGAAGAGAACAATAGGCTGTCCGCAGCTGCGACACACAATCTCAGAACTGGAAAATTTTCCCAGTGTAATTTTTGGAACATGATGGAAGATGGAGGTGACATAACCGGAACATCTCATGGACGAAAGAAATGTGAAAAACAACATCAGGCTGAAAATTACTGAGAGCAAATTGGTGTTTGACACAGGTGCAGTGTCAGTTCCTGGCAGACGTTGTCACATCGTGAAAGACTGAAACATCCTTCACACCATCAACGACCAGATGCTGAACAGTGTGTTTTTGTCTCACAAACATCACATTTGCTGTTGTTGTGTTTGGAGCCATCGGAAACAAACAGGAGAAAACTCAGGTCAAGTGGACAAGATGGTGAAGGGAGGAGAACAAACATCTGTGCCTTGTTTGTAGCTTCGTACACTCGTTACTGTCGTTAGGAAACCCACAAACTGAAGTGAGATGATGTGAAGCCTGATGGGATGGCACCGCACGCCTCCTGCACAGCACAAACTGGATGAGCTGAATCTTTAAACACTGTTCTAAGGGCTCCAAACATTGGACACTACCTTCAAAAAGAGCAAGGTGTGGGTGTCACCTGTCCAGGTGCTCAGGTGTGTTCAGCTCAGTGAACAACAAGGGCTACAAATGTCAACTGGAAGCACTCGTTTACATTCCTGCTCAGATGTTTTCTCCCCAGTCCAAGTATTACAATCTGATTATTGCCTCCAATGCCAGGAAATAAAGTGGACAGGACAAGGTCACGTGACGACCATGTCTTCTAAGATATTCATTTTCCTGTCATCAGAGGAGCAAAGACACCACATCATATCCACACTCCACCTCGTGTCCTTTGATGAGCAGCTGTGGATCTGATCTGGGGACAGGAAGTTGTTATTTTAACTCTCAATGCCCTCTATTGGCTGCTCACGAGCATCGCGTTCCAGTTAACTAACGCTCAGCGCGAACCCCCAGATCTGCCTCAGTGTGTCACCCGGCTCCTGCCAATAGACGAGACTCAGCTGGTCCAGGATCTGCCAGAAGCACATGTGACTAACTGTCTAATACCACCTCTGTAGAAACTTCACCACCTTCCCGATCTTTTTTACGCTACATAACTTATTTGTCAGACAGACGTCAAATAAGATACTAGAAGGATGATGAATATGTAACTTTATGTAGAAAGTTAACATTGCGTGTCCCTTTAAATGTTGCAAACCTCTTGTTGACCCAAATGTCACTGTGGCACTGGGGAACTACTTCTATGCAAAGGTGTGTTTTCTCTCTGTATCTCTGCTGTGTCTATGTCCTGTGTTATTACTCTATATAGCAGATTCTGTCCTAGTTTCCATTTAATAAAGTTCTTTCAGGTTCTTGCGCTGTTCTTGTGCCTGGAGATGATCCGTGTACCTGAATTGGTCTGGGCGTTTTTGCCTGTGAGAGGTCGTAACGCCTTGGCTCAGCCAACTTGTTGAATGACATGTTTGTGTCCGATCACCACATTTGACACAAATCAGAAGGAGCAGATGAAGAATATGTTTCCAACAGCTGATAGAATAAGAGGAAGTGTTAAATCTGTTTTCACTTTTCAGCGAATCACACGCTGGAGTTCTTTCAGTGAAGTTTATTAGTAGAACTTCATGGTGAAACACTAGTTATTATTTGAACTATCACCAGTGAACTTTATGCAACATAATCTTATTAAATGTACAAACATTTACATACAGGAATAAATAACATTTTTTTAAAAAATTAAATTTGGAATTTGGAACGAACATGAGTTGGAGGATCATTGCTGACGTTAAAAAACGAGCCCTGGTCTGGTCTAGTTGAGCCACGGGTGGCGCTGAATCTGCTGCAGGGTGACACGCTTGGTAACTTTTGTGTTGAAACAGAGGTTCAAAAGTTCCAAACACTCTGAAATGGAACAAATTGCTCAGTTAAAAAGAATGTTCAGAACTGTAAATGTGTCTTGTCAAACCACAAAGCAAATCTTTGTGATAGTTGGTCACATCTGGGTGAAACCACGTTTCAAGAACGTTCTCCTCTCAACTACCAGTTTGAACTCAAACGTCAGTGGAACGGCTGCTCGTCTTACCTGCGGACAGGTCGGTCCTGAAGGACAACTCCCCGCTGAGGAACTTGGAGGTGTCGAAGGCATAATAGTGCAGCATGCGGTACAGCACCACTCCCACCTGCCACACTGTCGTGGGACGTGCTTTGTATATTTTCCTACGGATCCATTCTGGGGGGCAGATGACGAAGGTGCCTGGAGGACACAGACAGGAAAGAGATGGAGTGAGATCAGACATCCTGCAGCGCCGTGGGTGAGTGCAGAGCAGCAGTCGGATGTCGAACCGCAGAATGATCTGTAGGCTTTCCCCTGGTCATAGCAGCCGCAGCCAAAGTCAATGATTCGCACACGTGGCATCCTCACTCCAAATTCCACCAGGAGATTGGAGAGTTTGATGTCTCGATGGAAGATTTTCTTTTTGTCAAGATCAATGGCTGCGTCCACCAGCTGCTTGAAGAGGTACTTCAGAAAAATGAAGATTGGAGAATCAGAATGTGTTGCACAAAGAGCTGCCTTCTGTTTCTTGAAGACAAATGACATCACATTCGTATTGTTAGAAAAACTCTATACCTTCGCATTAGATTCACGCAAATAGCCATTTTTGGAGCGTAGGTAGTTGGAAAGCGACATGCAGGGAGCTGGTCGTTCCATGACCATGACCAAGTCCGTTTTGGAATAAAACCAGTCCAGCAGGCTGACGGCAGCCGACTTCCCCAGGGACTCTGGTCCACCTGCAGCATTCAGCAGCAGAGACACCTCCAGAGGAACCTGCAGCCCAGACAAAGACATTAGTCCACAGTGAATGTGAATAAAGTGTGTGTGTGTGTGTGTGTGTGTGTGTGTGTGTGTGTGTGTGTGTGTGTGTGCTGCTCCTCACCAATTCATCATCTTCTCCAGGGTTAAAAGGGACGTATTTGATGGCCACCTGAAAGACAAACACAAGTAAAACACATACAAAGGAAGTTATGATGGCTCTGTGTGTGTGTGTGTGTGTGTGTGTGTGATACCCACCGGTACAAAATCTTGTTTGCGGTAGCCAGCATACACTGACCCAAAACCTCCTTCTCCAATCAGATCCAGCTGCAAATACTTGTCCTCAAATCGACCTGCACGCACACGCGTACACACACACACACACACACACACACACACACACACACACATTAGTTGGTATCCACTGTGATGGAATGTGAGTGGTGTCCTCAGGCCGTGAGACGTGTCCACTGCTCCAAAGCATCTCAAAGAGAGCAGTGGACAGTGATTTGAATCAGCTCACGTTTGCTGATGCAGGGGAGCGATAACTCGATGCTTTGCCTCGTCCTGGGCCTCACTCTCTGGACCTTCTTCTTCTTCTTGTTCTTGTTCTTGTTCTCCTCCTCCTCCTCCGTCACAGGTGCCTCCATGGCAGATGTGGAGATGACTATGCGTGAGGGGTGAGAGGGTACTGTCATCCATTCATCAGATGAGGTGATGCTGGAGTTTCTCCGTTTTTTCTTGGCCTGTTTGTTCTGGGGTCCAGGACTGGCCTTCTTCTTTATGCTCTGCACTGTATCGCCAGGTGTGGGGACGGTGAAGCAGGAGGACTCACTTCTGGTGGATAGGGGGTTAGAGGAGACTATGAGCTCTTCTGAGACAGGGGATTTTCTTCGCCTCTTCCGGGGCATCTCCATGTGGGCTTCAGGACTGGCATTTCTCTTCCTGCTCTGCACTGAAGTCTCTTGTACTGTTGTTGATGAGATACTGATGTAACTGTTCTGTAAGTCCTCTGGGCTACAGTGTGTCATGTTTGAACACATTCAAACAACTGAACGATATTTAACTTTAACAATATTTTTTTCAATATATATAACTTTTAAAACTGACCAATATTATTGACTCTAACCGACTGCACAGCCAACTACTGGCAGTAAAACAGGGATGTGAGGCGCAGAAAAAAAGGGCTTCACTTTGATGCAGTTACGTTGCCATAGAAATAAAAATGATGCGTCATGGCGCAGGGCGCGCAGCCATGCGTTTGACAGGAAACGTCATTAAAGACAGTCCTGATATGCCTATGGCTTTTGTGGCCTTTTTTACAGCATTATTTTTGCCTACATCAGCTCTTCTTGATGATTTGGTTCAGACTTTGGAAAAAAAACTTTCAACTATGGCAGGCCGTTATTTAAGAGGGTGACGATGTTTAACGCTACGTTCGTAAGAGAGGCTTTTTTTCAATGAAACAAAGCAGAATTCGTTGACGAATGGCCGATGTGTTCATTTACAAAAACAATTACAAGGTCAGTGAAGCTCAGTCTAATAGTACCGAAGACAAAACGGAAACTAACTGAGCACCGGAAGGGACCTGGGAGACGCGAAGGTGAGCTCCGTGAAAGCACATTTCATTCATTCGGATCAGATTGGCTGCAATGGAACAAAATTCAGTCAAACGAAATTCAGTGTAAAAGGACCAAACGAGTGCGGTTGTACTCTAACATAGCCACCGGGGATGGAACCCCTCGACCGAACACCGACCGGAGCCCAGGAGTTGGTCAATACGACTGTGGCAAGTTGAACGTCATACTGTATTACTAAGATGTGTTTTTGGCCGTGTTGGTTCAAAATATAACTGGTCCAAATAATCCCATAATAATAATAATAATATAGTATTAAAAAAATAATAATAACAATACAGATGAAAACATGCATCGGATAAATTGCATAGGCAGGAAGTGATACAAAGGTTAATGCTCTGAAAAGTGAAACAGGTCTTGAACTGATTCAACTCCTAAATAGTTTTCCAGAAAGAAACTCACCTTTCAGCTTATGATTGTATAGTATTCACAGCATCCCTTTTCATCCCAGACAAGGGGAGTTATGATTCTTATTCCTGAGCAGTGCGATTACAGGTGATTGAAGAAAAGGTGGATTTGAGACATATTTAATAATCAGGTGTTTTTTTACTTTCTGAAGTCATTTGGATCTGTGTGCCCCAATGCTGACAATCTTATCTTGTCTGTACAGGGAAGCGATGGCCAGCTGCTGGAGCTTCTCGGCTTTTTCCTTAGAGTCGTCTGTTCACTGACCTGAGGACTCCTCCTCTGCTCCTCTGCAGCATCTTCAACCAGGTTGGGGGATGCTGGTTCACTCTCTGGACCTTGTACTTCCTCTGAGAAGCTGCAGCTTCTCTGCCAGATGTGGAGATGATGATGTATGCAGGTAAGGGAGCACAGTCAACCACTGTATCTGTTTAACACACCTGCCTAACCCATCATCTCACATTCTGTGTGACTTAAAGACATGTCCTTGAGAAGATGTTTGAAGCTGTGAATGATAGATTTATATATATTATTGAATTTCTGGAGTGAATACAACACAACAATGTACACTGAACTGAATATTGTTGCCCAGAAACCATAATACAAACAGAATCATTCCACCCCTACATGATGTTGTTTTGTTTGTCTATTGTCTATTGGCCACTCACAATTAATTCAAATATTTCATATGCTAATCTAGAATCTGACAATTGAATTGGTAATTTACATTTCTACTGAGAAGGTGTAAAGTACATAGTCCACCTCAGAGACCAAGTTTCTGTGCATATGAAAATGAGTCTAAAGTGTTACTCATCAAACCAGACAAGTGGATGACATTAACCTGGTGAGACATTGATTCTCGGCTGCACACTCACTGACACCTCCTCAGTGGCTGTGCTTCTCAAATGACAGTGTGTCCCTATCTTCAAACAGTTTGGAAATTCAAGCAAAGAAGAAGCCGGTGACGCCGCTGCAGCAGGTGAATCCCAAAGTGAGAGGGACTCGAGTCTCACAGCAAGTTTCACCACAAGGTCTGGCTCCACTCGTCACACCAGAGGTCATGTCGGTAAGTGACAGTAACTGATCTGACCATCTGTATTATGGTCTTCAGGTTCCAGGTCGCGCCTGGGATGTGTGGATAGAATTATAACACAATGACAGTATTACTACTGAAAACAAGATTCAGTGAGTAAAGTGACAGAAATACACTTTGCAGTTTATCCGTAAGCCATTTTACCATCATCAGTCACAACAAAATTAACCTGAATTTTCTGCAGGAAGTTCTGCTACTGCAAGTGTCTGCCATCATATGTTTCCATGGAAACGACAATACACAACGCACCATTCAGACAGCGAGTAGCTGTCATAAGCATCCAGACGCAAGACAGAATTATAATGACTAACTTCCGGGTGCAACAGTAAGCGGTTGTGTCAGTTGATGCTCATATTGCTCAGTCGTTTCCAACCCCCTATAAAACAATCAAAGCCTCTTCAACTTGCATTCACAGGTTAAATATGATTTTACGGACTGAGTTTTCTATCTATAATAACATGATATTTTAGCATGAAACGCAAACTGCTCACCTGTCCCATGAGGAGGAGTCACTTGTATTCTGAATGATAGCAGTGGCAGCTACTAGCTTGTACCAGAGGATGCAAACTTACCTCCCGCGTCTCTGTGCTCATTATCTGTCAAACTGGAGACCCCAGTCACTACTACTACTAGTATACTACAGTATATTCACCCAGTTCCGGTTATTCTGAATGACCCCGTATGCTAACGTTAGCACGGCCTCTGCTATGTTAGCTAACACATCACTTAAGTGACCTTTCCTTATTAGTCAAATTAAGAACGGCGCTAAATGGTCTAAAGTCAGTTGCCGGGACCAGATAAAAGTAGAGAATGTATATTACTGTTTGTTGCTGTGCGCCATTTTAACTGACTAGCTAATGCTGCTAAGTTTTGTGCGCGGTAACAAAGAAGAAACATGTTGTGGTCCTTTATTGTCTTAACATATATTTTCTGTCATATAGTTGATATATTTGCTCAATACATTAATGTTCGGTCTGGGAAAGTTAGAAAGAACCGCTGTCACACTGGTTCCCCAGGAGGACATGACGGTAGCTAGCTAACGGGGTGTTGTTGTTAATGTTAGATGTTAATGTTAGCACAGGCGCTAGCTTTGACATTAGCTGCAACGTTAGCGGTGTATGAGGGCATTTGGGAGAACAATGGTGGTAAGTACAGACTGGGATGAAAACATTGAAGCAAAACTTTACAGGCAACTGGCCGCTGTATTATGAGAAGAGCATATTTGAACACACAGCTGGTTATCAGCTGATTGCAGCTGACTTCCGGTCTGGTATTAATGGCAGCTTTTGATGTTTTTCAGACTGGGTGCCTTATGTGGGTTTAGTGAATGTGATTTAAAACAACTGATGACTGCCAAATGGCTGTAATGTAATAAAATGCATTTTCTCCATGGTTATATCTGTGTAATGACACTACAAGATTATGATGATTTATATGTAAATAAGACAATTCATATTTCCATTATTTGTGTTCTCCTGCAGTAATACATTTTTCCCTGCAGGGGGCGCAGAAACCTTTCATAGATGTCAGCTCCGGGGATCCTCACACAGCAGGGATGAAACCCATCTCATTTGTTCGACAGGTCGGTGCAGTGTGTGTGAGCTCACTGTGAAACTGTGATGTACAGCTGTGTATTTTCTCAGGTGCTGGCAGCATGTCTGCATCCACTGCTGCTGAAGGATGAAAGTCTTCCTGCGGATGTTCGTGCACGGGCTCAGAAGCTGTTGGAGAACTGTGATGGAGAAAGTGTGGGTGAGAACCTTTGACAGGTTCTTATTTTAACAAATTAATGTGGGGAACATACTATTTCTAATAAGTGACTCATAGGTTCCTACTCAGACTCTTCGGGGCTGCCTCACATCAGACGAAGCATCGCTGAGTTTATCAGCAGACGAGATGCAGGAGTGCCGTCACACCCCAAACACATCTTTGTCTCCACTGGTTCTCAAATGGCCTTGATGGTACGAATAGAGCATGTTATTTATTGCACAGCATCAAACCAGCAGTGTTAAAGATTGACTTAATATGTCACACTTTAAACACAAAACAGTTATCTAGCGTGTTTGACTGCAGGCACACAGGATTACACGTAAAACCACATTTACCCTTTAAAGGCTGACACCCCAACTGTCTGGGTATTCGCTGCCCCCTTGTGCTTTGGAGTGGAAATAGATGGATCTCTACCTGTGAACACAGACATGTGAGTGACTGAGGTTTTGTCATTGCATCTGTTGTTGAGGTGGTTCTGAAGCTGCTGGCGACCGGGGACGGGGAGACACAGGCAGGTGTGTTGACCCCCACACCTGTCCCGCACACTCTTCCCATGCTGCTGGATGCGGCGGGGGTGACACCAGTGTCCTACCAGTTGACAGAGGACAGAGGCTGGGCTGTGGAGCTGGAGGAGCTGCACCGAGCGCTCAAGACTGCTAGGGGGTGCTGCCGCCCCAGAGCTATCTACATCTGCAACCCAGGAAACCCCACAGGTGTGCAGCAGCTTCTCCACCAACTCCAACTCGTTCCGTTACGATTGCGCGCTGCTTTGTCATTGCAGGTCACGTGCAGGACAGGAAGTCAATGGAGGAAGTGATTCAGTTGGCAGCAGCAGAGAAACTCCTGCTGCTGGTCGATGAGGTGATGACACACACTTGATCGCCAGGCCGCAGTCGTACCCATGGGTGACTCTCGTTGACAGGTGTACCAGGACAGCGTGTACAGACAGGATGCAGAGTTCATCTCCTATAAGAAAGTCCTGTTTGAGATGAGCCAAGACGTGTCAGACACAGTGGAGCTGGTGTCCTTCCACTCTGTGTCCAACGCCGAAATAGGCGAGTGAGTTCCACCCATGCTGATGCCTGAGTCAGGAACTCTGAGTGACGCTAACAGTGAGCTAGCTAGCAGTCACACTCGACTGCCCGTGAATCAGTGCAGCGGATAAACACGATGAAATAAAATCATACCACCCACATGAAAGCCCATATCAAATAATACATATAAAATGTATAAAAAAACACATTTTAGCTTTGACAGTGACAGCCAAAGTGCTTTGCTGTTTGTATTCTAATGCGGGGTGCGTGGTCTCCATGTGCCGAATACGTTTTGAAGGCTTCTTTGCCTCATTTGCTTGTTGACACATATTATGCTGAGCAAACTTGGCACAGGCGAATCACCTGTAGCTGTAAATCCGTTTTTCACATAAAACTCCCGGGAATCACTGTTACATTTAATTTTCTTTGAATTTGTAGGTTCTTCCATTTCCTCCTCTGCTGGCCTTTTCCCCTGAGCAAAAATGTTCTGTATGACATTTGTTGGCTTTGTTGTTCCAACAAGTTTGTCGTCTTCAATCAACTATCACAGTGACGTGTGTCATGCAGAAAAGACGTGCGAAAAATGTCAGAGAATTTGCTCTGCTCATCAATAAATAGGAAATAATGTTATTAATTTTTTTGGGGAGACGACCCTCAGCCGTGTCATACCTGTGCCAGGTGCGGTCTGCGAGCAGGATACATGGAGGCCGTCAACATGGACCCACAGGTGCTGCTGTTGGTTAACACACTGCTGTGCACCGACATCTGTGCTCCAGTCACAGGACAGCTCGCTCTGGATCTCATGGTCAACCCACCGAACCCTGGAGACGCTTCCTATGATACATACACACAGGTGGCACGTTCTACCAAAGCTCCTGTGCTCACACAACTTTTCTCCACAGCCTGACCCAAACTTCTGTTTTTACCTGACAGGAAATCCTGCTCCGTCGGGCTGCTCTCTCCCAGAATGCTCAGTGGGCTCAGGCGTTCCTCAGTGCTCTACCAGGGATGACCTGTCAGCCGGCGATGGGGGGAATCTACCTATATCCCCGTCTGCACCTCCCACCTGAGGCTCTGGAGGACGCAGAGGTGGGACCAACCTCCACAAACAGGCTCACCAGGATGTTGTTTTGTTGCGTGCTCACGATTGATAGAAGGATCAAACCAGCTTCTGTTGAAGACCGAAGACTATGGTCTTCACTTACAGGAGACTCTGGAGAGGAGAAGTCCTCAGGGATGAAGACAACTCAGCTGAGACTTTAAGAACATTAATGTCCAAAGTTAAAACTCAGTTTACCGGTAACTTGCTGGTCGGGTATGAAGGTGTTCACCTTCATGTCTGTGTCATTGTCTGAGATCTTCCAGGTGGGGGCAGACGTGTGGTACTGCCAGAGGTTACTGGAGGAGGAAGGCGTGTTAGTTGGAGCAGGATGTCAGAATGGAGGACCAGATGGACACCTCAGGTAAGCGTCTGCAGCCGTTCACCTGTCGTCTTTCACCACACAAATCACTTGACTTTGTGTTTTCTCTTGTAGGATCAGTGTCCTCGTTCCTCCACGCGTCCTGGAGGAGGCGCTGTCTCGCCTCAGCGCCTTTCATCATCGGCTTTGGGCTGATGTTTGAACAGCAGACATAAAGACCCATGTGTTCTGATGAAACCAACCTGCGTCATTTCATTCCTCCACAACTGTACAACAATGTTGATCCCTTAGCGTCTTATACCAATGCACACAACCGCAGACAACCCTAGCCCTCTAACACCGACGGTATCCCCGTTGCTACATTTCTGCTAGCATACTACCATAGTACCATTGTTAAAGGAGCTCAGTCTAGTACTGGAGCTACTGAAGCATTTGACGGCAGAATAACCTGGTTGACACACAGGGCTTGGGATCACTCTCACACCTTGTTTGAGTAAACGTCCAGTCCGTCTCTTTCGTTGCATGACGTGTTCTTTGATGAAGTGATAGGAGATGGTGTTTTGGCTTAAATCAGTTTTAATTCAGCAATCAAAATAAAGCATAAAGAGCTCTGGGTCTGATCTTCTATTCCCTGACAAACAACAGTGTGTCAGTTCATAGTCAGTTCTGTCTGACTATGCTTTCCTGACCCAGTACATTTATAATACAAAATATGAATTGTGCAGATGTCTGGGTCTTCTCATTGGCTGTTCTTCATGATGATGGTCACCTTTGCAGGATGTAGCCTCCGCCGATTGCCCCGTTGCTATCTGACTCCTCATGCCATTTGGTTCCTCAGTGTGGAGGCTGTAACTTGAAGATGGTTATGTTCACAACGAGCATCCGCCACCGCTAAGGAGTCGTTATTCACTACGATTCCCCTTCCTCGCTAGAAGTTATCTGCTGTGTCATCCGACACAGAAAGTATGCACTTTTATCTGCACTGCTCCATCCTCAAGTGCCCTACACATGACATTACTTTAGCTGAATACCCATTGTTCTGTTCTTGTATATTTGTTTTTAATACATCTTTAATGCAGTGAATAAGACTTCAGCAATACAGTTGAATCAATAATATTTAGCGTATTAATAATGAATAGCTTGATATAAAGAATGAATGATCCTGGGTAGAATACTGTACACCATATGTGAATAATACCAGTGCATGTACAAGGGTTATTTCAGTCAATGCAATCAGTGACAGCAACTAGGTTGGGAACTTCTCGATTCGTTTTTTCCTTCTCCTTGCTCCTTCTTCACACCAGGTAGGGGAATCCGAGTGCAACTTCTCAGCCACTGCCCCTCCCTGTCTCTTACCTGAACGGGGAAAGAGAGAAAACAGCGCAATTATTTTTTCCCCCTCCCGCGATCTTGGAGCCTCTGATCACCAAAAAAAAAGTCGCTAGATTTTGTCGCTTTTGTCTAATTTTCTCGCTAGGGGGGGGTCCAGAAAGTCGCTAAAAATAGCGTCAAAGTCGCTAAATTGGCACGCGACAGGTAATTTGGACGTGGGCGCGGTTTCCCGGCTCGTGAGTTGGCCCTGTGACATCGGCCGCAGTGGTCCGGAATGAGCTCTCTCCTGGACGTAAATCCCACCGTCCGGAACATCCGGGTCTCCAACAGCCTGCAGGCACACGCGGAACACGTCACCCAGCTGCTCGCCCAGGTGAGACAGGTTAACATCTGGACCGTACCGGTCCAGTGGACCGGAACAACTATTCCCTGAGCTGCGTCTGCAGGTGCAAACCTTCACTTCTGATCTGACGTAAACACCATATGTTTGGGGTTGTTTTCATTTATCAGAGAGAAATGTGAAGTTCTTGTCTCGGCACTGTTCGACTCCCGCAGATTAAAACTGGTTTAATGATGTAAATGGTTACTTGATGAAGGCTGATGGACAGATCTTTGTTGTGCTGTAAATCATCAGTTCTTACTGTTTATATATAACTTAATCATATTTGTGTATCACATGCCAATTTCAGTGTTAATGCCTTCAAACAGTTTCTGTTTCTATCTTTAAAGCTTTGACGATCGTTACTCTCATGTCTGCATGTCAAGATAGAATCTTGCAGAAAGAGGAATTTACATACTTAAAAAATTGTGTGTGTGTGTGTTTGTGTGTGGGGGGGGGGGCTGGTGTTTAACGCTGGGTCTATTTTCTCTCCTCAGGGAACCCAGAAACCCTTCAAGAAGGTGATCGATGCCCGTTCAGGGGACCCACATGCAGCAGGGATAGCCCCCATCACGTTTGTTCGCCAGGTTACTTTACTTTACTTTACTTTACTTTACAAAGGGGAAAATGACTTGAATCCTGCTGAAAACCAAATAGAAGTGAAGACGGACCCAAAGAGGATCCAGGAAGACATTAAACATGACACATTAACAAGACACAAACAGGGAGTATTGGGTTGAAGGTCTGAGATGATCATGTGGTGAGAACCACCAGGGGCAAGAGAAAGAAGGGCATCTGTCTGTGCTCATCCACTCACCTGTGTTTTGTCTTACATCCTCACACGTTCCCTCCCCATCCCCTCCCTCCTCTCCCTCCTCTTCCTCAGGTGCTCGCGGCGTGTATGTATCCAGAGCTGCTGCGAGATGAAAGTCTTCCCCAGGATGTGAGGGTGCGGGCGCAGACGCTCCTGCAGGCCTGCAGCGGGGGGAGCGTGGGTGAGAGATTCCTACACGTTCATCACACTGTGGGGAACGGAGGAAATGAAGCAGTTTTACCATCACACACATCGAGTCAGACGTATCACAAAACTTCAAACTTCTGCTCCTGTTTGTTGGTTACCATGGTGATGAATCTCAACGCATCTGATTGGCTGAGAGCTTTCACGTAGGTGAGTCCTTCATGGTCTCTCATAAGATGACTCATCTGTGGTGTCCGACGACAACAGGTTCGTACTCGGAGCCCTGCGGCCTTCCCCTCGTCCAGCAGCGCGTCGCTGAGTACATCGCCAGGCGAGACAGTGGCGTGAGCTCGCACCCTGATGACATCATCATATTACACGGTCATGAGAGGGCGCTGTCGGTACGCAACGGATCTATATTTCAAAGGTCAAACACTTCCTGTTGATGCAGGACACAGTTCAGAATGAAGGCTTCCACAATTCAAATTAATAACAATAATTTCATGAGGCTGTTCTTCACCTGATGGCGAGCGGGGCGGGGGCGACTCGGACAGGTGTGTTGACCCCAGTGCCCGGCCCACACACACTGCGCATGCTGTTGGACGAGGCGGCGGTGACGGCGGTGCCCTACCAGCTGGTAGAGGAGCGCGGATGGGCCGTGGACCTAGAAGAGCTGCAGCGGGCTCTTGAGACAGCCAGGGGGCGCTGCCGTCCCACAGCCCTCTACATCTGCAACCCGGGAAACCCCACAGGTGAACGGCGTGTCGCAGAAACATCAAATGCACCACCAGTCCCGGCTAATGACGTGTGTGCGCTGTAGGTCACGTGCAGGACAAGACGAGCATCGAGCGAGTGATCGGATTCGCTGCCAAAGAGCGTCTCGTGCTGCTGGTGGACGAGGTGCGGTACACTGACTAAAATGGCGTTCAGGAGTGGTTGGCTGACCCTGACCCGAACCCTTCCATCTCCTCACAGGTGTACCAGGACAGCGTGCATGGACAGGATACACACTTCGTATCGTACAAGAAGGTCTTGGCGGAGACGTCCCACAAGCGTCAGGTGGAGCTGGTTTCGTTCCACTCAGTGTCCAGTGCCCTGACGGGAGAGTGAGTGTCTGAGGAGTCACATGTCCTTTGTTTTCACTTGTTGCTGATTCATGTTTATTACTTTTATCATGTGCTGTTTTATTCCCCTCATTCCTTTCTTCCACCTGTGCCGTTTATGACTCGAAACTGGTTTGATATTATTTTTATACTTTAGAGAGAAAAACAGCCCCTTTACTTGACTCTCCCATGTCAGAAGTAGTTTGAGTCTCGCATATCAAAGAATCAAATCAAATTTGTCTTATTTCTTTTGATTTTATTTTGTCAAAATGTCTCATTTCTAGTCATAAAATGTCTTTCCTCTTTAAATAAGACAATCACCTGAAAAAGTCTTCATTTGTTTCAAGCAATTTTTCAAAATCTGCCAGTGGAGCAAGATTTTTTTGAAAAAAAGAAAAAAAACAAGTGAAGGTGGTCGAATAAAATTTATAAGAATAAAGAATAAAGCGAGTTTTTGACACTTTGTTTAGAAATAAGACAAATATTCTTGGTAATACTTTGCATATTTGCAGTGAACTTTCTCTCCTGTGTGTGAGCAGGTGCGGCCTGAGAGGAGGATATATGGAAATAATCAACATGGATCCTGCTGTGAAAGTGTATTTCAGATACATGTATCTGAGCCCCTCAGTTATACCTCAGCTGGCAATGGAGGTGATGGTGAACCCCCCCACTCCTGGAGATCCGTCCTATGACTTGTACTCACAGGTAACAATGGCTTCATTCACCTGCACAACACGCGTTTTTATCAGGTTTAAGATCACAGGTCACAACGTCTATTTTCTGATTCTATCATGAAGATTTATAGTCGTCTTCAGCTTCTTCTTTATTGTCGGCACAAACATGGAGCGATTCCTGAGCTGATTACAAGCAGCTTCATAAATCTTACCTGTTATCGCTGAACTTTCTCAATCCAGATAAAACGTTTTTGTTGGCTGACGGACGTTTCATTTTCCTCTGCAGGAGCTCAGCACGTTGCACAGGACTCTGACACTCAACGCTCAGCAGGCCTATGACGCCTTGAGCCGTCTCACAGGGATGAGCTGCCAGCCGCCGACCGGAGGAATTTTCCTTTACGTTCGTCTGAATTTGCCGCCAGTGCTGATCGAAGAGGCCGAGGTCTCAAACCTTCACTCACATTCCTGTGCCATCACTAATGTGTGAACTGTATGTACTGGGTC
This sequence comes from Aeoliscus strigatus, assembly GCA_901007665.1. Lineage (NCBI taxonomy): Eukaryota > Metazoa > Chordata > Actinopteri > Syngnathiformes > Centriscidae > Aeoliscus > Aeoliscus strigatus. Next base: position 49,644 of record CAAKHB010007414.1, on the reverse strand, counting down.
ACGCTGGTCCAGATGTTTACTGACGGATCGATATCCTGTTTTCAGGCGGCAGATGTGCGGGCCGACGTCTTCTACTGTCAGCGCTTGCTGGAACAGGAAGGTGTGTGTTTGGGAGCCGGATGTGAGAACGGACAGGACGACAAACAGAACTACATCAGGTGACAAACACGGCGTCACGTTGAACCTAGGATTCGGTTTAGGTGACCTGTTTTATTGTTGTGTGTGGTGTTTGTGTTCTCAGGCTGTGTGTGTTGCTTCCTCCCGCCGTCCTGGACGAGCTCCTGACTCGCCTCCGCTTTTTCCACTTGAATCTACTCGGCAGATTTGTCTCAGAGTGACACAAAATAACGATTATGGCCTGTTTTATTCCAAGACTTTTGACCAATCAGACTTTTAAATTCCCAGTTTTATTCCCACACCTGAACGGCATCACAGACAGATATATCAGATTATTCCAAAGAATCCAACATGTATCAGCAGGTTCAATTTCATTAAAGAGTCTGTTCTCATGAAGTCACGTTCACTTCACCTGCCTCAGGTGGCGCTGCTGTTCCTCCCGACCACGACCCTGTATACCACTATATAGGGTACATGGATGCTCACTAAGGATTCAGACACCACTACAAAATGGAATATCCACTGTATAGTGAGTAGGGAGCGATTTCGGACACAGCCCCCTTCTCATGTACAATGATCGCTGTGATGTTCTGGGACGTGTTTCCTGTTAGATGGCAGAGTTCAGAGGTCACAGCAGGTCAATCTTGATGGAGGAGAGCAGAAAGGAGAAAATAGAGTCAGAAGAGGACAAACGCTGTGGAAGGTTCCATTGATTGCAGATGAGACACAGTTGTGAACAGCTCCTGAAGCCCCACCCTCTCACACAGAGCCTCACCAGCCTGCACCAGCATGCAGAGTTATGCTGCCTTTGGGCGGTATTGGGATGATGATACTTGTGAATTCCTAACTACTATTGTGTTCTGTTCAAGTGCTTCTGTTGTTGGAGCAGGTAAAAAAAATGGCAGCTCATCCTGAAGCTGCTACTAAGCGAAACACACGTTAAAACTTCAACCAATCAGCTGCTGCGGCAGTGTAGTTGATAAATCAAATGAATTCTACATTTCTCTCTGCCATGTCAATGTCAAAGATCAATATCTCACCTCGGCGACCTGTGAATCAAAATGATCTTCCAGTTTCTTATTGATGATCACTACACCAGGGGGCGCTCATGTGTATTTTAAACATTGAGCGCTTACATTCAGGCAAGGCAAATTTATTTGCATAGCACAATTCATACACCAGGCAATTCAAAGTGCTATACAGAAACAGATGTTATTAAAAAACATAAGTGTAATGCCACATGTGCATATAGAAAATCTATGCAGTGTTAGCATGGGGCCACCAGGTGTCAGTGTCAACTGTTCCTGAAACGCCTGAAGCCTGATTCCATCTGAATGTCACTTATGAACCCGCATTTCACTTCATTTAACCCAAACATGGATCTGTGTTCTGTGTTCTGATCTGCTGCCCTGCAACGACGCACGTGAAATATTCAGGCTGGCTCATGCGGGACTCTCTCTCTCTCTCTCTCTCTATCTGGGGGTCCTCCAGGCGCTCGCCGGAGTCGAGCCACTGAGTGAATTGAGTGAGCTTCACATCGCTGAACGATGGGTGTAAATAATGTGATAACTGCTGTGCAGCGCTCAGCGCCCCGGGCAACCAGCAGCCATCTTTTTTTCCTTCTCATTTTCTCTCCATCCTTTCACAATGAGTCTGCTATGTGATTATTCCAGACCAGTGGCTCCTGGGAGAGAGGAAGGTTGAGGGGGGGCTCATTCCTCAAAAGCAAAGCCCCCACAATCCCCTCCTCCCTTCTGCAGATGGAATCCACAGCATCACTCCCACAAAATGCCAAATCAGCAGGATGTGAGCAGTGTCACATGTCATATGGTACGACACAGGTGATCATGAACATCTGCCACAACGGAGGAGAATGTGTCTCATGGATCGTTGTGAGTCATCTCACAAACACATGTTGACCTGAGTGATGATGATGATGATAGAAGCGTAACAACGTTCCCGGTCGTTTGTTTCCATCTTGTCGTTGCTATGGAACCATCGTCTAGACGCCATGTTTCATTTCTGCAGCTTCTCAAATGTGATTAGATGCTTGTGTTAATCCAATCTCCAGTGCTGATTGTCTGTGTTTGGCTGTCTGCCGACTGACCTGCTGCCACCCTGCATGTACACCGCAGACGGTGAGTGGTGGAGGCCTCCTGTCTGCCCAGGTGACCTGACAGGAGGTAAGGTAGATGATGGAGGGCGGATGTCTAAGGGTAGATGATGGATGATGGAGGGCGGATGACCATGAAGGATGGCAGATGGAGGATGACTAAGGGTAGATGACTGAGGGCAGAGGATGGAGGGAGGATCCTGGAAAGACAAAAACACCTCAGAAGGATGTGTGCAGCTTCTAAGAAGTGATGCTCAACACTAAGTGTTGCCATGGAAACCTTCAATAGACCATCCTTCTCATCTAACACGTTTACAGCTTTGAAATAAATGTCTGACTCTCTCTTTATTTTTTATCAGGTCAAAGGTCAGTGTTAGCGGTTAGCGTGGTACTCTCATAACACGCAGGGGGTGTGGTCAGCTCACGCTATGAGCACCCACAGGCTGGATGGCAGCTTCCTGAGACATTTTGGGCTGCTAACCATGTGCAACCCCGCTGCCATCAGTGTGTGTGTGTGTGTGTGATCAGCTGCTCCTCTTCTTCTCCTCTGTAAAAATGTCCTACAACGTCTCCCTGAGGATGTTTTAGGCTTCATACGTTTCCAGCTCATTTCCTCTGCTGGTTTCACAACCTGCGTGTGTGTGTGTGGTCAAACGATCATCATCGAAGCAGAGCGGTCAATGTGGGCACACGCGTCACGGATCGTTATAGAACGACAGAGAATCATATCCAGACACGCACACAGACACACACGTCGTCTCTGTGAGCGCCTGTGTCAAAGGTGACTCAGGTGACTGTGGGGGTGCTTTGGGAACAGGAAGCTGCACGGAGTGGATGTCCAAGAGGAAAGTTATCAGCACTGAACATCATTTACAGATCATGAAGACAAAGTTCATATTTCTGTTTCATGCTGGTTGAACACACACGCACACGTCAGTCCGCGTTGTGCTATCACTGCCTGCCACCATCCACCGCGGCCATGAATAGATTCACTGTGGATGACAGATGAGGAGATCAACGCTTCGGCACATCTCTGCTGCAAAGACGCCAGGAATCACAAGTCTGTGATGGAGACTGAACGAGAGAGGGAGGGAGGGATGAATGGAGGGGTGATGGATGGAGGGACGGACGGAGGGAGGGAGGGAGGACTGCATCACATGATGTTCACATGTGAAATTTTATTCTAAATGAGGTGAGAGTTGCCATAGTGATAAGTGAATTGGAGGTGCTACAGGAGACAATATGTTCAAATGTGCATGTGGAGGCGTGTGTGTGTGTGTGTGTGTGTGTGTGTTCCCACTTCAGAACTCACCGCTGAGCTGAGCTCTGCTTTACAGATGGAGGCTCCTGTTCCCGCTGGTTGCTGCTTCTGCGTGACCCAGCTTCATTTGTCCACACAGCTTCAATCGATTTCACTCGTCCTCGCAGATTCATTCAGATCACTCAGCTTCACTCGTCCACTTGGCTTCACTTTGCTTCACTTGTCCACTCAGCTTCCCTCACCTTGTCCATTCAGCTTCAGTCGTCCACTCAGCTTCACTCAGCTTCACTCACTCAGCATTAGCTTCATCACAAATATTCGTCAGATTCACTCTGATGATAGTTAATGAAGAAGACAAAGTTCATATTTCTGTTTCATGCTGGT
>CAAKHB010007413.1:4737-18357 GCA_901007665.1 Aeoliscus strigatus | reverse complement strand
TGTCCGGATTCATCAACACATGAATTATTAACATTCAGCTCCTCCTCCTCCTCCTCCTCCTCCTCCTCCTCCTCCTTCTCCTCCTCCCTCCCCCCGCCCTCCTCCCTCTCCTCCCTCCCCGGATCGATACTCCAGCGGAGGGGATCTGTCTCCTCGTCTCTCACGTTCTAATAAACCAGAGTGTGAAGTTCTAACGACGACCTCAGAGGAAAGAACAGACTGAACAACAGGAGGGATTTGGACGGACGAGTGATCTGAATGTACATGACCGGACGAATACGACTACTCATCAATGACTAGTACTACTACCACTACAACTACTACCACTACTGCTACTACAACAGTTGTTGCTATGCTAGTGCAGCTAATACTAGTGCTAACGTTTTAAAAGTGATTTTCACCGCTAACGAGACAAAACAGTAAATTATTCTTTAGAGCTTCCAAATCAAAAAGTACAAGTAACTTCCTGAAAATCCCACTTTACAAATCCAGTTCTCACTCCAAAGTACAGACGGCGTCCCGTCAGTACCGACTGTGGACCGTGACCTGTCACAACAACCTCCACGGGATGTTCTACACAAACACACCGGCACAAAACTTTGAATCAACTTCAGTCGGAAACACTCACGGAGGCCTTAAACTCTGAATCGGTGTGTGTGTGTGTGTGTGTGTGAACGTCTCATTATCATTTATAGACGTTCAGTCAATTTACATTTCATTTCTCTGCTCTGATGTGGTAGATTATAGTGTGAGAGCATCTCAACTAAATGAACTGCAGTGATGTTATAAAAAGAATTGGGACTGAAGCTGAGAACAACCTGGAACCTTCATGGTAATTACAGGTGAAACAGAGTGACGGAGGAATTCTCACTGTTTGTTCTTGTCAGGGATTAGAACGAACGGAACGGGCTTTTCACTGTTATTAACTAAACAAAGTGACTTTGGATGAGACTTTTTATGAGCTGGTTCTTCTCAAAGGTTAAAAGTGGCAGTTTAAGAAAGGAAGTTCAATAGACTCTGTCTGGTTTATCTTTGAGACTTTGGGCACCGTGACAGCTGATGAACTCATGAATAGATGAAGAACTCTGCAGGAGGAACCAATCCCATCGAATCTTTATGCATTTGGATTTTATAACATGAATAGATTGAAACGTCACTGAAGCAGTTTTGGTCGACAGCGTTCACAGCGACAAAAAACAGTGAAACGTGGTGTGAACCCTGCTGCTTCGTCTGATTCGTGATGTTTCGACACACAGAAGCTTCCGGTAAAAATGGATTTAAGCTAAGATGAGACGCTCTGAGGAGGGAATGTTGAGGACTGAAATGATTTCAAACCAATAAAAACCCGAAACAGAATATTGGCTTCTTTATGGAACCTGGACAAACTGTGTGACGCTGCCACCCCCCGCCTCCCCCCGACAGCCCACCTCATCCTCCAACTGTAACACATTAGGAGGATTAACATTCCGACAGTAAAGCCTCCGCAGCACAAACCGACCCACCTCCATCCTCAACATGTGCTGTCCTGCATGTCATGTCCCGTTTGCTTTGAATCCACAAACACACACACACACACACACACACACACACACACACACACACCTTTTCTTTGTGCGTGTTAATTGTCCAAAGGTCAACACTCTGACGACCTCTGTGCATTCACTGTTGTCTGGTAGTGGACCGATGACCAATGTTTCCTGCAGACCAGTTGATGTGCACACGGACCACTGAGCTAACATGCTAACAACAGCTAATACTGCTGCAGGCAGTTGGTTATTAGTTGGTTATTAGTAGTTTAATTTTTTCAAAGATAACCTGTAATAATCTGATACCAATGACAGACGACCTGACGCCAGAGAATTAGAGGTTTTATCGTCAACGCTCAGAGGACACAGGCTGCCTCTCCCAGACTCCTCTAATTGGCTGGTATTTATCCAGGAGCCCAGAAGAGCATCAGGCTGTTTTCACTGGGGATTAAATCCGGGTCCAAATCCTGACTCACTTCAGAGGAAAGTGCAACAGTCGGACACCATCATCTGGCAGAGATTGACCCCCCCCCCATCACCCCCCTCCATCTGTATGTTTTGTATTTTAGTTATTTATGAGTGAGCCTGTAACGTAATTTCCTGTCATCTGGTGTGTGTGTGTTAGATGACAATGAAGCCAGTCTAAGTCTGTTGTTCTCCCAGATGTTCACTCAGCAGCTGCTGGAGTCCAGCTCATTGGTCCAGAACCTCTGCACAGAACCAGAACCAGCAGCAGCGGCGTCACTGCTGAGGGACAGAAACTTCATTCATCCGGCGCTCTCAGAACGTCCACACACACACACACACACACACACCAGGAGCCACTCTGCTGTTCCCTGTTCTCTCATGACACCTAGTGGACATAAATGGAACCTACACAAACCGATTTTTTTTAAAGTTCTCAGCACCTTTCTCTCTCTCTCTCTCACACACACACACAAACCTGAGACGGTCTGTGAGTAAGAACACGTGGGTCAGTTCTGCTTCAAAGAACCAGGAACGTGATTCTGGACTGGAACCAACAGTCAGAACCAGTCCAGGAGGAACGAACAGAGAGAAACGAGCTGCATCAGAACATCAGAACCTCTCCACTAAACTCTGGTCTACTCACCGTCTGTGAGTCTTGGTCCTGGCTCTGATCCTGGTCCTGGTGCTGGTTCTGATCCTGATCCACCATGATTCCGAAGTCTCTGCTCCGACACACCTGATTCTAGTTCGTCTTCAGAACTTGATGATTGTTCATCAGGATCCGCTGTGACTGAGCAGCTGATCCACCAGGACCAGAACCAGGACCGGAACCCAGGACTCAGACTTCAGGACCAAAACTTGCAGCATCTTCTTGGTTTCAGATGAGTCAGTCACCTGATCCAGTTCCTCCGTTCTGGTTCTGGTGGACGTCAGACGTCTCCTGCTCCTTCACAGGTGTTTAACACAGTCTCTGTGTGTGTGTGTGTGTGTGTTACCACAGTCTGCTACCTGTGTGTGTGTGTGTGTGTGTGTGTGTGTGTGTGTCTGTGTGTGTGTGTCCACAGTGTTTCCAGTCAGCAGGTTTATTTAGAAGAGAAGCATCGATGGAAAAACACGTCAACAGAACTTCAGGTTCTGGATCTTCAGTCTGAACCGTCACACAAAAAAACATTCGTCAGACGTCACTGGGACTGTGTGTGTGTGTGTGTGTGTGTGTGTGTGTGTGTTGGCACTTTGGATTAGAAAAGGGAAGAAAAGCTGATCTCTGTGATGCCTTCAGGGACCGTCCATGTCCTCCATATCAGCTGACGTCACCACTTCACACAGTGACTGAGTGAATCTGGCCTTTCTCCTCACACGTTCAATTACACATGAATGTACTTTAACACGTTCATTCATGTGTTCACCCTCAGACGTTTCATTTCTGACTGCTGATGTTTGGTTTCTACACATCAAACGTGACGTATGGGGGGGTCTGTGAATCTGGACGGGGGGGGGCTCGTTGTTCCTGTGCTTCGGTTTGTGCTTTGTGATGACTGATGGAACTGAAGGAATCAAACTATTCAAGAGAACTCAAACAAACCAAGAGAAACGGATCATCTGTTCTGATGATCACAGATGATAAACGAAGAGGAGGAACGACCAACATCTGACGTCAGACCCACAGAGAACGAACCAACTGGTGAAGGTCACTGAAGATCAGCAGGAAACGTCGTGAACATGTGTCTCTGAGGCGCCAACGTCCAGGAGAAGAGTCATGTCTCAGCTCCTTTGGTAGGTAACTGCATCTGTCCGTCGCCGGCTCCTCAGCGTCAGCAGCCGGTCCCCTTCCCGGTTTGTTGCCCCGTTGGCTCGTGCATCGCGTGATGTGTCATGTGATCAGGCAGCAGTTGATGCAGCGAGGTCCCAGTCGTCTCTTCAGAGCTCCTTTCTTCCTCTTCGGAGCCAGGATGGCGATGATGGCCTCATCAAACACCGTCTTCAAACCCTTCTGGGTCAGAGCTGAACACTCCACGTAGCAACACGCCCCGATCTGAGGGACGAGGGGGAGGAGAGGAGGACGGGTCAGAACAGACTCAGCTCACACATCAGCTGTTTGTCTGTTTTGACCTCCAGAGCTCCATCCACGTGACGCTGGAGGAGACGCACGGTTCAGGTGTACAGACGCACACGTCCACCAGGGGGCGCTGTCCCCTCACCACAGCACAGACTGAGGTCTAGCAGCTAGCGAAGCAATTGTTAGCATGTGTGTTTCACTCATCCGACAGACCAAAGGTCCAGATGTCAAATCAACAGTCTAATAGTAACAGAACATCTGGAGATAGAGACCACAACACAAATAATGTGGAAACGAAACGAAAAATAAGAATTAAAACATAAATACAAATGTCAAAAGTCCAATGAAAAAAGATCCACCGTGACCCCAGGGATCCACCGTGACCCCAGGGATCCACTGTGACCTCATCAGACTGGATGTAGGAGACTGTAAGAATCCCGTTCCAGACAAACGTGGACCCCAGGTCTGATCCCAACCACCTCCGACCCCAGTGACCCCGGTGACCCTGGTGACCCCCCCCGCCCACAAACCTCCTTTGCCAGCTTGTGTCCCTGCTCGGCGGCCACAGGCTTCTCCTTCATGTCGTTGAGCTTGGTGATGGTCTTCGGGTCGTCGCGCAGGTCGATCTGAGAGACAGGAAGTGGATTCATTAGACGGACGTTTGGAAACAACCCACTGGTGGACACACGTCCTCTGGAGCAACAGCTGCACACGAGACGCTTCCCTCTTCACCGACGGTTACACACCTCACAGCTCAGTGATTCACTGACAATAGAGGTGTTCAACTGTAGTTGTAACCTGCATGTACTGTGTATTTCTGTTTATTTTACACATATTATTTAAAATACTATTCCTTATAAATTACATTTATAACTGGGATGTGACACATAGACTGTGACGATATGAAAACATAAATCAAAAAAAACATCCGGTGCAAAAAACCAATAAAAACAGGAAGTGATAAGAAGTGACCAGCTGAGTGATGAGACATTATAAAAGAATATGAGAAGGAAAAAGAGCTGCATTAACCCTTCGCCCGCCGGCTGCAGCTCACGCGTCAGCTGAGATGCGATTGGATCAGGAGACGTCAGGCCGGGGGGGTCTGTCGGTCGCGGAGCTACGACGGGACGTGACGTGAACACGTCACAGTGTCCTGTCTTCCTATTGGTCGACAGTTTTTTCCAACACGACTGTTTGTCTTCGGATTCTGTCATCGATCACGTTACTGGCCGACTGACCCCTGAACCCCCACACAGTCCCCGCCGATACATTCGTGCTAGCGTCCTGTGGAGTACCGTAACGGCGCCATCAGAAAACGTCTCCTGAAAGCTGAGAGGTGTCATCGGGTCCTCGACTGGAGTGACCAAGGAGACAACGTCCATCGGTCATTACGGTAATCCCATGTGCTTTGTGGACGGATGCTGGCGAGTGATTACCGTAATGACAGCATATGGTCTGTGAAGTGTAACTTTCAGGAACCGATGCACTGATGGTTCTTCTGACTCTGGTACCCCACAGTCCCCTGTCTGACCGTAGCTGGGGGGGTTGAGTGTTGACAGTTAAAGGAGCAGTCTGTGTGTTTGCATTCACCTGAGTGCCGATGAGCAGATAGGGGACACTGGGGGCGTACTCCTGTAACTCCGGCACCCACTCCTCACGCACGTTCTGAAAACTGGCCGGGTTCACCACCGAGAAGCAGATGAGGAAGACGTCCGTCATGGGGTAGGACAGCGGCCGCAGGCGGTCGTAATCCTCCTGGAGACGGACAGAGACACGGACGTCAGTTTGACCTCTGCCCCCCGGTTCTCCCACGAGGAGTCAAACGATGGACTCCAGAGAGGAGGAGGAGGAGGAGACAGCACGATCCTAAAGTCCTCCTCTGTTTCCATGGTTACCACTGCACTAAGCATCCACTTCCTGTTTCCTGCAGCAGCAGCAGCAGCAGAGGAAGGAATGAAGAAGTGAAGACTTGGTCTGTTCCTCATCACATTCAGACGCTGGAGTGTGTGTGTGTGTGTGTGTGTGTGTGTGTCACGTGGAGGAACGTGACACACACACACACACACACACACACACGGAGGGTTGAAGGAAGACTGAATTCAAACAGGGGAAGAGAAGGAAAGGAAAATGAAACTGAGGAATTCATCGACTTTCTGTGAAGTCCCCCCCACCCCCACCCCCACCCCACCCGTCTGCCTCTCTTCCTCTTTCCTTCGTCTCTCTCTCTATTTGGGGCAGCAGGTCTTTGATCAGATGCTGAAGCTATAAACATTACCAGCTGGCCCCACGCTCCACATGAGGAGGTCAGTGTGTGTGTGTGTGTGTGTGTGTGTGTGTGTGTGTGTGTGTGTGTGTTTTGAAGTGCAGTAACTCGATTCCTGGCAGTCGACATCTGGGAGAACTTCTCCATTTCAGAGACGCTCTGAATCAACTTAAAACAAACACCGGAGCAGATACGTGTGTGTGTGTGTGTGTTCCAGCTGTTTGCTCACACACGTCGCTCTCAGGTGAGACGCTCTCATTTATTCATGAATGAACGGATGAATTTGCTGCCTGAATTCTCCACACTTTCTGTTTGTCTGTTTGCAGCGACCGGCTCCACACGTCACGACCAGGAGACGGGAACATCTGGGGGTCGTCACAGCAACGGGGGTGACGGGTGGTCCACCGACTCACACACACACACACACACACTCACACTCACACTCACACTCTGACCAACCAGCCTGAGAGGGAAACGTCTGTCACACACTCGGAATGACACACGGGTTCGTCTGTGATCAAACAAACTCAGTTCAACTGTCGCTTCATTGTTAGAAACACAGGCTGAATGTGTGTGTGTGTGTGTGTGAGTGTGTGTGTGTGTGTGTGTGTGTGTGTGTGTGTGTGTGTGTGTGTGTGTGTGTGAGTGTGTGTGTGTGTGTGTGTGTGTCTGTGAGCGTCCTGGACATGAGGACATCAAACTGTACCTGTCCAGCGGTGTCATAAAGGCCCAACAGGTACTGTTTCCCTCCCACGTTCACACTCACTGGAAGACAAAGAACAGGTGAGGGAGGGTGTGTGTGTGTGTGTGTGTGTGTGTGTGTGTGTGTGCGTGAGAGGGAGGGGTCTCTCTCTCTCTCTCTCTCTTCTAACAAGTGGTTCTGATTAACGCCGCGGTGACTCAGTGAACCACCGTTCCTCTGCTCCTTCATGTGTTCATGTCAGTGAGTGGTGAATGAGTGAGTGTCACCTGCGTAGTGGTCGAACACCGTGGGCACGTACTCCTCCGGGAAGGCGTCGTTGGCGTAGCTCATGAGCAGACACGTCTTCCCCACGGCTCCGTCTCCGACCACCACACACTTCAACATGACGCTACCGGTTCCGTTCGCCATGTTCGACGCCTCAGCAGCCCCCTCCTCCTCCTCATCGCCCCCCGGGGTCCCGCTGTCCCGCTGCGGCGGCTGGGCGGTGCTGCTCCGCGCTCCACGCCGGTCATCAGCAGCGCGGTTCACGGGCTTCGCGGCGCTCAGACTCGGTCTGGAGCCGCATGTCGGTCCGGTCCGGTCCGGTCCGGTCCGCTCCGCCTCTCCGCGCGGTGGAGGAGGAATCCCCGGTGACAGCCGCAGAACCAACGCGCTGAACGGACCAACTTTTCCTCCCACTCAGCTTCGGCCGCCCGTCCGGCCGCCGCTCCAGCTGCTGGCGAACTGAGCCGCCCGCCGGGGCCGCCGGAGGAAACGCTGGGTGCGCTTGGTGGAAGGGCGGGGCTTCGCTGGAGCAGGGACCGTGGAGAAAGTTCGAGACGGAGGTTGAGCTGTTCCCACGTCCGGGGTTCATCTGTCAGTGCACGAACCAACAAGTGGCGTTCAGGCTGCGTCAAGATAAAAATAAAAGATCATTAAAGAGGAAAACAATAACGGAAGGAACTAGAAGACAAGACAGAGATAATGGTACAAATATACGTTCATAACTGAAGTATGAACAAGGAACGACTGAACAGAGTATCCAGTGATAAATATACACAAGGTCATGAGCTGGAATGAAGAACAAACATCTTCAGATGATGAACACACGTCACATGAACGTGCCCACGCTGCCACTTTAAGCCTGTAAATGAAAGCGTGTGCGTGTGTGCGCAGCAGATGGACACACGGCAGTGGCAGCTCTGTGTGTGTGCGTGTGTGTGTGTGTGTGTGTGAGAGAGAGAGAGAGATCCAGTGATGTGACCTCTGTGTGACCTTCACTCACAAACATCCACTGTCACTCTGCGCACAAACAGAGTGTCTCTGCCAGAATAAAGTCGGATAACAAACAAAGGACATTTTGAAAGAAGGAAACAATCACAATGAGGCTTCTTCATATTTTCCCTCATGAAATGTTAAATGTTTCCTGTTTCTTCACAAACATCGGTCCCAGAAAACGTCTTCAACTGGGTCCAGATCCTTCTGACCTCGTCCTCCCTCAGCGTTTTGACAGATTGATCCTGGTTGATGGTCCCTGGGCGGCTCGCAGTCTGTCCAATCAGCTGCAGGAGGCGGGGCTAGGCGTTCTCCAATTCTCCTCACATTTGACAGCTGCTGCAGCAGCAGGTCACATGACCAAACAACAATTACCTCATCCATGTAGTACCCCCATCTCAGACAGGATCCCTGCTGCACACACACACACACACACACACACACACACACACACACAGTGGGCCTAAACAAACATGGTGCTGAGATGCAGGGTGTTTTCTGACATTTACCAGACTTCAGGCTCCATATTTGCAGTCGTCATTAAACTGTGTCCTGATTGGCTGTCGCTCCATGTGACCCCACACCTGAACTCCATTTTAACCGCGCTGACAAACCGACTTTCTTCTGTTAAGTTACAACAGCGACGCTCCGACACCGACGTCTGTCAGATGAGAACGATCCTCAGCGACATTTATCGACGGACACCTCGTACTCATGGTGTGCTGATGTGCCGCAGCGCGAGAGACACCCGACAAACGGGTTCATTAGTGAGCCGCTGACCCTGTTTCCTGTGTGGGCGACATTTAATAACAGTCTATTTCTGGGCCGAGCGGAGTTGAAAGGTGACGGACGCGGTAACACAGATCTGAGAGCAGCTGCTCGTAACACACAAGACACGTACGAGACACTCAACAGAGGTGTCTGTGTGTTTCATGAACATTTGAAACAGCTTATTTCAACAGTATGACACACACACACACACACACACACACACTCTCTCTCTCTCCCTCCGAGGGTTGGGCTGAATTACAGGCCGTATTTTTAGTGAAGGCTTCATCTCCTGACGCTGGCAGCTGAGCACCATCACTCACACGCTCCAAGTTTGTTCTCCACTTGAGCCGTGAACCGTGTGTGTGTGTGTGTGTGTGTGTGTGTGACAGACAGAGACAGACGGCTCTGCCTCATATAGACGTCTGCAGGAGAATGTAGGTCACGCCAGACTTGTCGCCCCTGGAAGCGCTCAGACGTCCACACGACGTCCTCGGCTGATCCAACAACATGTGAAGCACACGGACGTTTGTATGATTCACCGACAGCACACGATGAATGACACGTTACACACAACCTGCCTCGCTCCTGTTACGTCATCACAGCAGAAGGAAACGACACAACGATGGTTCATGTTTTCACCTTGTTTCGACTCAGATTGACTTGTAATGTTGTTGTCTCCCACACGGTGGCACTGCTGCTCCGATGTCACCGATTAGCAGGTGAACGTATTTAATCAAATATCCAAATTCAATCATAGTAAAATGTAAATTCAGTCTCTGATATTCTCATTCAGTCCGAGACATGGCTGAACCATGGGACGTTTCTGTGGTGCGGACAGATTGCGACAGCTTGCTAAGGGAACGTGAACAGAACGTGAACAGATTTGTAACATATCACAACAGGTTGTTGACAAAATGCTGAAACAATGCTAGGACAACCCGCAGACATTTCTAGCAGAACGCTAAACGTTTGCTGACAGATCACTGACAAATTGCTAAGACGGCGTGAACAGTATGTGCACAACGTTGACAGTTTGTCAAATAGGTCCATGTCATAAATCATCGTAAGCTAATGCTAATCAGAGAACTTTAAAACCTTCCAGCAGGCTGATTGAGCCACAACCGTGACTGTATGTAAGAAAACTTGTTGTCCCAGAGTTGAGAACGGAGCTGACGGTCGCTCCCCTTCATTCACCGTCCGTTTTGTTTACGTCAGCTGTTCTCCCGTTTACTGAACGTCACACGGCCTGTGACATTTCCTCAGCGGAGCTACGAGCTAACTTTAGAGCTGCAGGCCGATGACACACACAGTGTGTGTGTGTGTGTTTGTCTGGGGACATCGCACACAAACAGGACGACGCCCGTCCTCCCCCTTCAACTTCATCTGCGTTTTTGCTGGAAACAGTCTCGTCTGGTTTCTTCTCTCTGTTTGTAACTGTGAGTTGGGTCGTCGGGTCACAGGACGCACAGCTGATCACAGATCAGTTTGGTCCATGTCAAAAGGAGGAGATCTTTGGTTCAAACTACAACTGGGAAACAGGCTGAGTGTGTGTGTGTGTGTGTGTGTGTGTGTGTGTGTGTGTGTGTGTGTGTGTGTGTGTGTGTGTGTGTGTGTGTGTGTGTGTGTGTGTGTGTGTGTGTGTGTGTGTGTGTGTGTGTGTGTGTGTGTGTGTGTGTGTGTGTGTGTGTGTGTGTGTGTGTGTGTGTGTGTCTGACTGTGTGTGTGTGTGTGTGTGTGTGTGTGTGTGTGTCTGACTGTGTGTGTGTGTGTCTGACTGTGTGTGTGTGAGACTGTGTGTGTGTGTGTCTGACTGTGTGTGTCTGACTGTGTGTGTGTGTGTGCTGCACCAGTCGTCCGTTGTGTAAACCTTGTTGTGGCAGCAGCTGCTGAAGCCCTTCAGCTGAAGTTAACCACACGTCGTCCTGCTTTGCTCCTCTTCTTCTTCTGCTCACTGCTTCAAACGTTTGGAGCTTTGGTCTCCTCCTGACTGCGTCCGTTCACACACTTCCATGAATATCTGATGTGAACATGTGAAAGATTCCCAATGTTATTAAAAAGAGACATTTAAAATATGTAGCAGAAAGGTTTCTGTTGTCATGACGACCCCTGCTTCGACTGCAGCAATCCGGAGAAGTTAAATCTTCATGTTGCACTCAAACTCTACAAAGAATTTTCTAGTGACTTCTTATGTATTTGTATCTACAGGAAATTGATGATTGATGATTCTGTCTTCGTATTGTGGGGGCTGGGTGCCCCCGCAGAGGACAGATGGAGGTTCAGGTCCTTTCCCGCCTCAGTAGCACCATCTACTGGTTCAGTAAAGGACCATTCACCTCGACGAGTCACCACAAATCGAATGGTTTCCGTAAAAATGCCTGATCGATGCCGATTTTATCCGAGTCAACTCTTGAACGAACGACTCAGAAGAACCTGTTTCATGTTTTATTTGTATAAAAGTGCAGAAAAATCATAAATACAGATTTTAAATAGTGAATATAAGATGAATAAATATGCAAATTCAAGTCAACTGTCACTGATGTGGAATAAAAAAACAGTGTTCATGGTTTCTAACTTCAGCAGACGTCCGTGTTTGATGGTACAGAAGAAGTCCTCAACGGAGACAGCTTGTCCTCAACGGAGACAGGTTGTCCTCAACGGAGACAGCTTGTCCTCAGCAGAGACAGCTTGTCCTCAGCAGAGACAGGTTGTCCTCAGCAGAGACAGGTTGTCCTCAGCAGAGACAGGTTGTCCTCAACGGAGACAGCTTGTCCTCAGCAGAGACAGGTTGTCCTCAGCACAGAGACAGTTTGTCCTCACAGTTTGTCCTCAGCAGAGAGACGTCCCCAGCCGTGTGGCTGTCAAGTCCGTCTCCTCCCATCCAGTCCTCGTCCAGCTCCCCCAGGATCTCCTGCAGGGACAGCTCCGGTAGGGGGGCGTGTTGGACCAGCGAGTCCCTGCAGCCCTCCAGAGCGACGGCGCTCCATGTGTCGTCCAGGGGGGCGTATGGACCTTCCAGGGGGGGACTGTCGTCCAGACCGGAGTCCCAGTAGCCAGAGTCGGGGGTGTCCGGGGTGGAGGACACGTAGCTCTGCTGCTCAGCAGCTCCGGGGTACATGAAGGCTGCTGGCGGGTTGGGGCCGTAGCTCCTCAGCTCCAGGGGCGAGTGGCACCACAAGGGCGTGACAGGGGACGACTGGCCGACGGGCTGGGTCCAGTAGCCCCTCAGGGGGGGGCTGCTGCCCGGCAGTCTGCCCTGCTGCAGCCTGTACGTGGAGCTGTAGTGTCCCTGCTCCTCGATGCCGGGGTAGACTGGAGGACACTGTCCATAGAAGCAGGCCTCCTCCAGCTCCTCCTTCACCTGGGTGGGGTAGGCCGGGGGGGGGCCCTGCGGCACCAGAGCGACAGAGCCCGCCTGGGGGCCTCTGGTGGTGGTGCGGTGTGGAGGCGGAGCCTCCTGGAGCGGGCCGTCTGTGTGCCACAGAGATTTCTTTGCTCCTTTGCACTTCAGCGTGCGAGCTCGTCTGTTCTGGAACCAAACCTGGTGAGGACAGAGGAGGACCTGATGTTATCAGTCTGTGGGCAAACTGGAACGCCGGGGGGGACCGTTTGTCAGCTCAAACACACACCTGATAAAAACAGCCTGTGTCATCTTCAGAGATAAAGACATAAAGTGACAGATTCCTCCAGCTCATGGGGACGACTTTCATCACGGATCAACACGCTCACACTCAGACCCGTTCCTCTCTCACGCCCACAGACCTTTGCTGACGTTCAAGAATCACTGCAGCTCACGGCGCTTTCCTACCTGGATGCGGGACTCGGGCAGGCCGGTGGTCTGAGACAGACTCTCTCTGAGGCTGATGCCTGGGTACGGGTCGGTCTCGAAGGTGGTGCGCAGCAGCTCCACGTGCTCTTTGGAGAAGCTGGTTCTCTTCCGGCGGCTGGCGCTGCGAGCGGAGGCTCCGCCGGAGGCTGCGGACCTTCCGTCATCTGAGGACGAGACAGCAGCTGAAACATCACAGGTCCTTGTTCTGAGGTTGGACCTGAAGAACACGTTTCTCTCCGAAAACTAAACTGAACACCGATGCAGGAGGCTCGACGTGTTCTTCTGGGACACCGACGGAAAAACCGAAGGACTCAACAGTTGAAAACAGCTTTTGAACCAGAGAGAAACCCGACACACTGGTCATGGTGACTGGCTCATGGTGACGTGCTGGACGTGACGAGGTCGACGAACAAAGGTCCCGTTTTCTCCACTGACGACACGACAAATGAAACTTTGGGCACTTCCTGGCTGCCGTACAACATGAAAACCAGTCTATTCATTAACAAAGAGCGTTCCTCTTTAAGAAAACA
Source organism: Aeoliscus strigatus (assembly GCA_901007665.1). Taxonomy (NCBI): domain Eukaryota; kingdom Metazoa; phylum Chordata; class Actinopteri; order Syngnathiformes; family Centriscidae; genus Aeoliscus; species Aeoliscus strigatus. The sequence goes on along the minus strand of CAAKHB010007413.1, from coordinate 4,960 downwards.
GAAAACGGTGGCACTGGAAGCTTCCAAGCAGACAGAAGCAGCTCTTACCGTTGCTGGAGTCCTTCCACATCGTCAGACGTACGGAGCAGAAATGGTGAAGGTCTGTGAGCAGTGTCCCGTCACACGTCAGGGGGGGTGTGTGTGTGTCCTGGTGCAGTCAGGACACCTTTTATACTGATCACCTGAGACCCCAGAAGATGATGGCAGACCTACGAGAGGGCCG
>CAAKHB010007412.1:31003-48321 GCA_901007665.1 Aeoliscus strigatus | reverse complement strand
AAAATGTATTTATATGAGAATAGACTGAAAACTTTCGAGGGGTGGCCGTTCGACGAGGACTGCGCGTGCACGCCACAGAACGTGAGTCGACGGTTCAAGCTACCAACGAGCTAACCGACGCTAGCTTCTAGTGATGGGAATTCCGGCTCTTTTTAGAGAACCGGTTCTTTTGGCTCGGCTCACTAAAAAGAGCCGGCTCTTTCGGCTCCCAAACGGCTCTTCAGAGTTTTTTGTTGCTTTAATCGATATATTACCAATAATAACGTAACATTATGCACGAAATGAATGAATAATTAATAATAACAAAATGTATTATACTACTATATTATAATAGCCTTTACTTTTTCACTCTACTGAATGATGCCGTTGACACTGCAGCAGCAGCAGCAACAGTTACAGATGACACACTGGCACCTTCATTAATACCAGGTTCAACTGGTCGCTTCTCCAGTGGAGCTGTTGGATGGACAGTTCTCAGGTGCCTGTGGAGGTTGTTGGTTGAGCCGGCTCTATATGATATTTTGGTCTTGCAGACAATGCATTCTGATTTGGAGCCATCAATATAATTAAAATGAGTCAAAATATGGCTCCTTTTCCTGCTTTGACTTATTTCTTTTTTACTTTCTTTATTTTTTTTCTTTTTGTCCTCCGTGTTGCACTCTCTCTCCTCTCTTGACCCGTTCGTGTGCCAGGCTGCCGCCCCTCCCTCCTCTGCTCAGCGCACTAAGCAGCGCAGACACAGAGACGGTACCACGCATATTGACCAATCACGTGCGCCTTCAAGAGAAAAAAAGCGTCTCGAAGGGAGCCGGCTCCTGATTGGTGGGGAGCCGGCTCCCGTCGTTCACCTCAAAGAGCCGGCTCATAGAGCCGTTACGTTCGCGAACGACACATCACTACTAGCTTCAGGACAACACGGAAATAATGGAGCTTCCTGGACGTTTATGTCTAATTTATACACTCGTCAAAGACAGAACGTGGTAAAGTCGCATTGTAGTTGGAGGAAAATAATATTTGCGGTGTGTTAACATTTAAGGTCTCTCACTGGCTTTGTTACTTTCAGTATGGTAAATATATTGTAAAGCTGTTGCTTCCATAATGACAGTGGGGCCAGTGTAAGGTTGAATGATTTATTACAATGGTACTGTTTTCTCCTGCCCAGGCACAGTGCTACAGTTTTACTTTCCAATCTCACATATTAATAATAGACCAATGACAATATATCTGTCATCTTCAAGTGAAGTTGAATCTATGCCTCATAGCATCACATACAAACCTATGCAGAAATTGTTTGTTTGATAATTGACTGAACTGGGAACGGTGAAGTTGGTGAATATTAATGTGGAATGGTTAACCTCTAATCATTTAAACAAAGCTTCTAATTGTTCTGATGTTGCCTTCCGATACTGTGCTTCCCCAGATGGCGACAGCGGGCTTCATCCACACCCCTTCGGAGAACAGTCCAGACACCGCCATTTGTTTCTTCTGCCTCAAGGAGCTGGAGGGCTGGGAGCCGGAGGATGACCCGGAGTGAGACAAATCACATTCCCCAGCAATCGTGGAGCGATTCTCCACAATTCGTTTATTTTGCCCATTCCTCCTCCCCTGGGAACTAGTTTGTTATAGTAGGAGGCAGAAAAGGTTTAAAAAAGTTATGAAAGTTAGTTGTAAAAAACAATGGCCTCATGACTAATATATTTTGTTTAGTACTTCACAGAGGACTTTCTTTTCGTCGTGACAGCTAAATTGTTGGTGTACTGATGAGATCAGAAAGGGCTGCCTGTTATTTCCTTCCATTTACCTGTGACACATTGCCGAGTAATCGCCTTGACAACCCTAAATGGAAAGGGTGAACATCTGCGCAGTACTCGCGTACATTTTAAGATTCTAATCGCAGTACTTATGCTGAGCATGATTTGTGTGCGCTCTAAAAGGAAAGCCCTTTGAGACTACAGATGTTTTCCTTCAGTCCTTCACAGATGCTCCTCTGCACTGATTAGATTCAGAATTTGAATTCAATTTTGCTGAATGTCACTACGCACAAAGTAGTAACCACACAATCTTTTTCTTGTCTGACAGCTGCTGTGTGTGTGTGTGTGTGTTTTGAATTCTGATCCACCTCACGAGCCTCTCGTTCTCAAAACGTCATGCAGCTGAGACACAAGTGACCGCTGGGGAAAAACCTGCAAACATTGTGGAAGCACACTCACTGCCATGTGCTTTTTGTTTAACATCTCATCACACTCTTCTTTTTTTTTTTTTTTTTTTTAACCAGACGTGAACACAAATCTCATTCACCATCGTGCCACTTCATCTCCCTGAAGAAGAAAGTGGAGGAGCTGACTGTAGAAGAGTTCCTCAAGCTTCAAAAGGAGCGACAAAAGTTCCTCATCGTATGTTCTTCACTCTGCAAATGATTGATTTGTCAAATTTTCCTGTTTACGTCTGATCGAAGAGTGGAACTGACATCTCTAAACTGTTCTAATCAGGGTGTGTCTTCTACATTATTTGTATGTGAGCCGCCTGACTGACTGATCTTATCCAGATATTGATTCCTCCACTCCACAGAGAAAATCCTGTAACGAGGCCATCACCAAGTTTGAGGAAGCTGCAAAAGAGAGAAGAGGAGACATAATAAAGACAGGAATGGGTGAAGAGTGAAGCAAAAGTACAACCAGAAGAGTGTGAGTGTGAGTGTGAGTGTGAGTGTGAGTGTGAGTGTGAGTGTGAGTGTGAGTGTGAGTGTGAGTGTGAGTGTGTGTGTGTGTGTGTGTGTGTGTGTGAGAGGGTAATTGATTATTGCTTTCCCTTATTTCCTTGTTTTTATTTTCTTCATACACTTTTATCTTTGTAATATATATAGATTGATTTCTTGTGATCTGTTCATTCATTCATTAAACTTTCTTTTGTTCTCCAGTGTAAGCTCATTTACTTATTAGTCTGAAAATATGTTTTCTCTCCACGCTTGAAAATGTGACACTTTCATGAGCCCAAACGATCAAAGCACCAACCAGAGCTGTTTCTGCGGGTTCAGAGTCCCTCCATCTCGTCTCCCTCCATCTCGTCGCCCTCCATCTCGTCGCCCTCCATCTCGTCTCCCTCCTTACCCTGCGTAAAACCACGTGTGTCCCAAGCAGACAGCAGCTGCTGAGGTCTGATTGGTCGAGTCACAGATATCTTCACCTCCATTCGGCAGATCATCCTCGCTGCCTCGTCAAAAAGCCCCTTTTCTTCCATGACAGCGTGCGACACAGAGCACCGAAGAACATCTGGATCTCCGCGCGCACACAATGAGAGTGAACTTTGGCGGTTTGGTGGTCGCTGCGGGGGTCTGCGGGGGTGTGAGCTTCGCTCTCCTGGCGACTTCCCTGGGAACCGAGTACTGGTACATCATCCAGGTGAATCCAGCGAACATGAGCGACGTTGAGGACTTGAGTTCCAACTCCGGACTGTGGACCATCAGTGAAGGTGGGCTGTTGTTTTCAATGGTACAAACCGAAACACTCTAACACGTCATCTGCCCTCTGAACAACCAGGTGGACAGATGTTTTCAGACTTCGACTCCTTTCGAGCCAACTTCTCCAGAGAGTCCGAACACCACATGCGGAGTGAGTGTCAACGCAACTCTGTTGTCATGACGACCAGACCTCCACGCATGTTTTTTTTTTTTGCCGATCCTTTCCTTCGTGTGTGTGTGTGTGTGTGTGTGTGTGTGTGTGTGTGTGTGTGTGTAGAAATGCACGGTGCCATCGTGCTGGTCCTCCCCCTCAGCCTGGTCCTCCTGCTGCTCGGAGCCATCTGCGGGCTCGTGAGCTCTTTGGCCCGCAGCTCTGCTCTGCTCACCTGCACCGCGTCCTACCTCTCCATCTGCAGTAAGTGGATGCTCACGGTTCGGGTCTGACGGTTCGGAAACACACAACACTTGAGGAGCTTTGGGCACCTATGGAGACGAGGCAGGTCCATGATGCTCACGGGTCCTAATGCACCCAGATGAATCTGTGCTCTGCACTTTGTAGTACCTGTACTGCAGGAACCTGAAGTACAGTGAGGATGAAGATTCAGCCATAGTGAACACGACCTGTCCACCAGACAAAACATCTGTACACAAGTGCAGTTGGTTTGAGGTTGATTAGGTCCTGAAGGGACCATCAACATTTTTCAGACCTCAAATCATGTCACCCAGTGAAGTCCAATCAATGAAACCACTAAAACGGGAAAATGTTGACACAGTTAATGAAATGAGATTGTATTGCTAATTAGAACTGATAGTAACTTTGGTGCAGGTTTGACTTAAAGGGGGAAACACTCAAGTACCAAGTACCAACTACCAAGAAGAACCAAAAGCCTGATGCAGTGAAAACCAAGTGAAACCAAGTAATAATAATGGATCACACAGCTCCATGTGCTCATCAATAGATATACCTCTGTCACTTGTTCAGGCAGGTTGGAATGATTTTACCTTCAGTACGTCACAAAATAGTGATGAAGCTTCACGAACACCGTCTCAGTTCTCCAGAGTGCAAAAGCCAAGTGTGTTTACATGAAACAGCAGAAGCTTAAATTCGATTTGCTGTAATGAGGAAATGTTGGCATTTCTATGAAATTAATTTCAGTGAATGAGCAGCAGTCAAATCTAAATCAGATGAACGGTCTTTTTGATCAGTTTGCCCTTCATTTGATTCAATTAATTAACACATTCCACCAGTGAATGAACTGTTCAATCAGTTTGTTTGTTTGTAACGCAGGCTGAACATAGGACAGGATCTCCAGCCGACACCTTCTGACCCCCTTGAAAAAGACCTTGTGATCATTAAACACCTAAAAGAGACCTTTAGTGCTGCTTTAATAAGCAGCACATGGTGATGTGCAGAATGGAATAAAGGTCTGAATTAGATTTGAGTTTAACCCCCACCGCCCCTCCAAGCAGAGGTATTTCATTCATTGTTGTCTTGATCTCAGAATTCTCTGTGGCCTGTTTGTTCTTCAGTTCAAAAACAACAACAAAGACCTCCATTTGATTTCGTGACCGTCTGTTTCTGGATGTGGGAGTGTAGTAACGGCTAGTGCGTGATGTTTGTGTCACAGTCATTAGCACAAATAGTTTTTATATCCATATACACGACCCCTGGCAAAAATGATGGAATCACCAGTCTTGGAGGATGTTCGTTCAGTTGTTTAATTTTGTAGAAAAAAAGCAGATCACAGACTTGCCACAGAACTAAAGTCATTTACAATGTCAACATTCTGGCTTTAAGAAACACTAAAAGATATCCAGAACAAAATGTGGAAGTGAATGACAATTGCTTTTTAGATCAAGCAGAGGAAAATGATGGAATCATTCAATTCTGAGGAGAAAATGATGGAATTATGAAAAACAAACAAACAAACAAAACAACACACCGCTAGTACTCTGTTGCAGCACCTGTGACTTTTATAACGGCATGAACTTAACGAGTGACAGACAGTACTCTCCTTCAATCTGGCTCCAACTTTCTCTGATTGCTGTTGCCAGATCAGAACTTCCTGTCTTCAGCTGAGACACCTACGTTGGAGAGGAATTGGAACACATTACTCAAACCTCTACTATTTGCAGAAATAAAGCTCTACAGATGCAATTAACACCTCAGACACACACACCACACACAAAGTGTGTGTATATAATTTAGTTTAATCGCATTTTGGCGGCTCTAGCGTGATGTTGTTGATATCCTGTCAACCCTGGTTCCTGAATGATATTGATCCAAATCAGTACTCGCCTGTTAATTGCTTCATCTTGTTGTTGCAATCACCTTTTCCTCCACTAACCACTCAGCATCGTAATGATTATTAGTCTGGGCTCCCTGTCAGGCTGTTTCTCTGTGGCCCCGGTGGGACATCCTCATTGTATTTCACATGCCGAGTCAGTTTCCTTGGAAATGAGAACATTAAAAAAAAAATCTGTCTGTGGCGTTTTTAATATTTGTGCTGCTGTGTTGCACTGCACAAATGTTGGACAAGATATTGTGAATGAAATCAAAAGGTGAACAGGAACGCTTTAACAAACCTGGTAGTTTAGTCGCAGTGATAATAATAGTAGCATCAGTATGAAATGTCAGGACAAAGTTAAACTGGCATTCAAAAGTCATCCCCTCTGAATGTGAAAGGAAGTTTCCCACGTGTTCAGAAGTGCAACACAACACACTTGTCTGTAGACCAATGTGAGACTGGCTGTTGGAAGTACATTGATTTTTAGAACTAAAAAATAACACCATTAAAGTCCCAGAACTCCAAAACAGATGAGCACATCTTTACTTTAATGATATGTGATGTGACCGTTGGCAGCAGTTTGATGTTGGACCTGTTCATGTTTGTTTGTCCGTCGGACCCCAAAACATCCTCTTCTTTACCGAGGCACATTGAACTGCACCGAAGTGAAGCACTGAATGAGCTGTGGCTTCATCCCTGCCCTGATTGTGTGGCACCTTAGGGTGTAATGGTGATCGAACAATTATAAGCCGTGCTGTGGGCGGCTTTGGTGCGCTGCTTGCCATCAAGCAGTCGAAATTGAGCACGTTTCCAATGGCAACAGCGTAAAACACAGCGCACACATGAAGACGGCTCATGATGGGGCTACAGTGGAAACAGCGGAAAACTCAAGTATTGCGTGTGTGTAGTCGAGCACATTCATCAGCGTATTTCCTTTTTTACATTTTTATTCCTCTTTATTTTACACTTTACACACAATATTTAGTCACAGATCTAACATCTCCTCAATCCATAGAAGGTCGTAATGAAGAAACGGTCCCATGACCCCTCTCTTCCTCCCCGTCATTATTAACTCACCTGTCAGTTTCTATGGTCTGGTGGGGATGTACTTTTCCATAACCTGAGGATATTTCCAGCTGCTGTGACCAGCCCAATCTTCATCACTGCAAAGTCAGGCTTTGACTCTCCCTTTCTATGTGTCTGGTCACCCAGTAATAATCTTGCTGACAGGGGAATCCCTATCTCCAGAGCCAACAGCGCATTTCTGTCTCTGTCAGGTTCATTGTCAGCCACAATCCTTTCCAAATCTTCTCAGCTGCCACATCTTCATTTGAACTGATCATGAAAGTTTGTTGTCCCTGCGCCCAAGCATTCTGCATGTGTGTGTGTGTGATGTGTTTGTCTGCAGGCCTGCTGACTCTGTGCGGCGTCAGTCTCTACGTCCTCTACTCCGACCTGGCCCTGGCTGAGACGGAGAGGCTGGTCGGGCCCGAGGGCCTGGCCTGCATCAGCACCTCCTTCGGCTGGTCCTTTGGTCTGGCCTGGCTCTCCTGGGGCATGGAGCTCCTCAGCAGCGTGCTGCTGTTCACTGCAGCACGAATGGTGAAGCTCCAGCACAGCAGCCCCCCCCACGGGCTGACACACGCTCCAGCAGTGTCTCAAAACCAGAACGCAGGAATGAAGACGAGTCGAGTATCTTGTTGACATGTTCCGTCTCTAACTTACTATATATGGATGATCCGACATGATCACCTGTTACAAAACGTGTTTCTACAGTGAAAATAACTTTTGTCGTTGTGTTTAACTTACATTTGACCAATAGCGTCCCCTGGTGGTGAGAACTGTGTCATCTGCTGCTGTGATACTGTGCTCAAGTGAACCAGCCAGCTTGCTTGAAATCGAAATACATATTTTGAATAGATATCACATGAGTATTTTAATTAATGCATTTAACATAAAAGTAGGTGGCACCTTGGTCCTCTGTTACGTGATGTCACGCCGACGCTCTGTAACGTTCCCAATAAATGACGAAGCAAACCACTACTTGAACATTAAACCAGCCGCTGCGTTCTTTCTGTAAGAACTTTAAATTTTGCCACACACACAACACACACACATGGAGAAGAACGCACACGTCAGGCTGAATACTTGGCACCAGAGTGGGATGTGACCTTTAACACACATAGCTGTGATTCCTGCTGCCGCCAGCCAAGGTGCCGGGAGCTTCTTAGAAAAACACATCACCCAATCATGTTCTATGGCGTTTCTATAGCAACTTTATGATCCCTGTGCATCCATGCTGACGTAAAGGAGGAAGGTGGCTGCAAGGCTGCGTGGTAACACGAGCTCAGTGCAGACGACGTGAGAGGAGATGGAGATAGATAACTGCAGAGATGCCTGCTGACGTGTACTTTGATGTGTGAACCCTTTTTTCCTGTTGTAACCTGGAGAAGTATCACATTCTTTGTATGTCAAACTCTCCATCTCAGATGAATAAACAAACGACAGTAGTTCGATGTTCCAAGACAACTGTATTGTTAAAGACAAGAGTCACTTTCCATGCTCATGGAAGAATATCACAGTGATTCTATTAAAAACGGCCGACCGGCTCAAGAGAGAGAAATACACGTCTTTGTTCCAGAGTACTTCATACCGTGTTTAAACAGCATCAGAATACATTCAAACCATCTCTGAAATAGTTTTTTTTCTGCTTGTGGAGATAAGCAGATCTCATCAAGGTCATTTTTGGACAAACATTGAGAATTTCAATCAATTTTTCTGCCGTTTCATTCTGGATTGTGGGTATAGAAGGTGACTAGCTCTTTAAGGCAAAGTGATCTGAAACATTCTTGATTAGAGAAAGAAACCACAAAAAACGTGAATAAATATAAGCTCTAAGAAATACAGATGTATATATTACAGTTTTTGATGTTCGACAGCTGTGGTCAAGAAGTAACGTCCATCACGTTCAATCACAGTCTGATCGATCAGTGGTCCACTGGTAGTGTCAAAAAGATGTTTCTGCATCCGTCCACGCTCACAGATGAGGACGGACAATGTTTCCCGTGCCTGCTCGGGCTGGGAACACACGCCTCCTTCAGAGACAGACAACGAGGCCACAGGGTCAGCCGGGCAAACACACCTTCCCCGCAAACAGCAGCCCGACTATGGTGAAGAAGATGGAGAGAACAAAGAGCACGTAGGAGGAGCCCACCCCCGTGTTGTTAGGCAGCTTGTACGGCTGACCTCCGACCTCACTGATGTAGAAGCCCACTGGGAATATGAGCGCGGCCAAACAGAACAGGACCACTGGGACAGAGAAGACACTTGTCAAATCACCTCAACGTTGACGTGGTGCAAAAAAAACCAAACAAACACTACAACTGGACATTTACAGTGAAAATGGATTCAAGATAAATGTTTGAATATCTGAACATAAACTAAAGCCTGGAAGGGAACTGAACACAGACCAGGAACTTCTACCATTTTCCCTGAATTAGCTGCTTCCTGTTCCTGATGCTCTCTCACACACACACACACACACACCAGATGTGACACCTACGTCCTGTGAAGGCGATCCACCGTGCGTATCGGAGGGCTTCGCGGCGCCAGTGTGACATCGCCAGCAGACCGCAAGTGACCGTGAGGGAGAAGATGCCCATGACGATGAAGAGGAGCGTGGTGATCCACTCCGGCGGCATGTGCGGAGGGATGCAGGTGCGGTCGCGGCCGTGAATGGTCTGGCACTGTCGGACCAGACCTACAGTCAGAGAGCCTGGGTGGAGACGGAGGACGTGTTATCCCTCAGCCATGTTTGAAGCCTTCCCTGTTCTCTGTTTGCTTTTCTCCATTAGGTCCTGAGACAACAAATGGGATTTAGACACCGAACGCAGGTCGACAGAAAGACGGGTTAGAACATCTCACACGTGGTTACACCCCCGAAGCCTTCTGCAGACTCACATTCCAGCTGCTGCTGAACTGAAAGAGAATAGACGACTGAGTCGACAGCGACTCGTCGGCATCTTGTAAGATTTTGTTTAGTTTGAAACAAACCACCACTGTTTCCTAAATGGAGTTTGTTGTCACCAGTCGATCCGTCAGTGTCAAACAGCAACACAACAAGTGATGATGCTAACAGTGCTACAATGCTAATTTGAATGTTTTTACCTTTGCAACTTTCATATAACTTTTGTAAATCTGCCTCCTCTAGTATCAGCCACTACTCTGGGGTTCCTTCTGTTTTTTTTACTGATTATTTATTCATTGCACCAGTGAGTGTGTACACAAGGCGCACGCCTGATGAGTTTTGATGAGTGTTCCGCTGCTAAAACAGCTGGCAAGACCGATCTGCCAATGACCAGCCGTCACCACACACACACACACACACACACACACACACATACAGACAATTAAGAATTCATCAATGTATCAGTCAGAGCTGGAGCGGCCATTAAGTGATCACTGACTTCCTCCCTTGAGGATCATATATTTTTTTCATCAATATGCTGAATATTTATATATCATCACTCTCCCTCTGTGCAATTACTCAGCACCCGTGAAGTCCTGATGAAAAACTAGTGGGTGATGCTGATTCCGGGACGGAGCTGCGTCAGGCCTGAACCACATCCTGCCCTCGGCTGACCTGTTCTCCCTACACGCAGGATATCCTGTTCCATCTCCGTCCATCCGCTCCCACCACAGGGAGGAGGGCGATGTAAAGGCTGGATCCATTTCACAGCAGACTGGAAAAACATTTCCGTTCAGCGTCACCCAACCAGTAGTTTCTGGTTACAAACCCCGAGTTTGTCTGCACCCACTGACGGACACAACATTTCTGATCTAGGTCTGGATCTATCTGAACTGTTTAACCTGAGTTGGGGGGAGCTGGAGCCCATCCCAGCGGAGTTCACTGTGGACAGTTCTGCCGGTCACAGAGCGTTCCGGGTGCAGTCTGAATTCAGGTTTTCTGTGCTGCGGAACAGGAAGTGGAACAAGCTCCCAACTAGGAAAATTCAACTGTGACTCCAACTCAGAGAACCCCAAGGTCAGAATCAAGATCCAAGATGGCACGAGCAGGTCGTCAAGAGTTGTGCCAGCACCCAAAGAGATCTACTGCACACATGAACCCTTACCAAAGAAAGGAATACCCGCTTCCATTTCTTTCATTTCCAAGGACATGCAAATTGAGGTTTCAACCTTTTTCACTTTTAAAATATAGAAACACATTTTTAAAGTGTTTAAGGTTCATAATCTTTCAGGAATGGGTTTTAAACAGCTGGTCCCTCGAGTGACCGCTATGCATGAAAGGGTTAAGATGTCTAAAAACATATTTTGAATCAAAAAGTGAAAATACTGTTCCTGATGTATAAGTGGTACAAACACACAGAGTGTAACATGGCCCAGACAATCAACAAACATCTCTCTGAGGTGATTTAGTCCTTAATATGTCGTGGCCGGCAGAGCTTCAGTTTTCCTCCAGGTGAGAAGCATTGGTGTCCCACAAGGCCTCATTAAAGGTCACACTTCATCACTGGAGCCTTCCTGTTCGTTCCATACAGTGACAATCCGCCGTGTACAACCTCACTGCTGTCCCACCGAGTCGCACGAAAGGAAACGGTGAGATTCCGCTCGACCACATGACGTTTGTCCAGCACGTGTCGACGTGAGACGCTCCGGTGAGTTTGGGGGTTTGTTATCATCAGATATACTCAAGACAGAGAGCGGCTGCAACGATGCACGTCCACCAGTTGTTACTACTTGGAGAGAAGAGTTGTGACTGGTGTTGATTGTTGTTTGCAGCCACCCGCCCAACCCGAGGGGATCGACCCTCCGAGGGGTCCAGAGATGTCTGACTGCTCATCAGCTGATTCAAGGGTCTGATGCCAGATGTCGCCATCAGTCAGAGCGTGTGTGCGACCGCAGCGTGACTCGTTCCAGAGAGCAGGTTTCATGAAAAGCCTGAGATGAAGGAAAACTCGACAGAACTATCGTAATTTCTGGGTTACTGATGAACTGAATGTGATCATGTGAAATTTTGAAGATGTTGGTCTTTGAAAATAGAATAGAAATAAAGTAAAGCTGCTCCCTGGAACGGGGCCTGGGATCAGAAGGGATCCAGACTGGGCAAACGTTTTTTTCATGTTGGTTTCCTAACACAGTGAGAGGGTCCCCAGCAATAAGGAGAATCATTAACAATCTCAGTTTGATACTTTTGTGTAATAAAACCCAAACAACTGCTGTTCCTGTAACACTGAGAACCAGAGAGGGACCACAGAGGATTTCTCTTCCTTAGTAAATTTAAAAGTAAATTTAAAATCATTTCAAGATCTTTAAAAAAATGTTTCAACCATAAAGTGAAATACTTTAGTTTTCATGTCCTGTCCCTTTGTAGATCTACTGTAAGGTGTCAAGCCCTCGTGTAAATGATAAACAGCATATTGTTGTTGATATGTAAAGTGAAACAGGTTCACTCATGGAGTTGTTGTTGTTAGTGACAGGCTGATGTTATCACAGATTAAAGTGAGCTCACATGTTGTTTCTAAGTTTCCCGGTGCCGACAGACGAACCTACCGGCCGACTCCCCGGTGCTGATCCAGTCCGGGTTGGCGATGCTGGCGATGGCGCAGACGTCTGCGGCGAGGAAGAGACATCCGGATATGACGGTGAGTTTATCCATGTTGGTGGTGGACGCAGTCGGTCCCACGGCCCCTCACATGGACGTGGACGGCTCCCTCCCCGTCCTCCTCATCTTCCACCGACCATCGCTGGACAGCGGACGTCCGTCTGACTCAGCGTCCGACCACATGAACCCCGGAGCGGCGTACAGACTCACGACCCCCCGCTGCCTCTGCTCCGGCAGCGGATCCCGACCAGAGCCCCGCCGCCCGGGTTCATGCTGCCATCACCGTAAGTAAACCGGGTGTGATGTCGTGCGGGAATTCTTCAGTGATTTCACGCATGCAGGCAGACAGGCGCCTTCCCTCCCCCCGGAGGAGCCGACGGGAAACAGTCGGAAGCGGAGTGCTGGAGTTGGAACAATCACCCGGAAAACACCGAAACCTGCAGCATCACCTCCCTGCGTCGCCTCGGAGCTCAAAGAAAGTGTGATATCTGCGAAAATAAACGCTGCTTAACAAACTAAATAACCGACAGTCTCGGAGGAGACAACTCTCGCGAGGCAAAACGCGAATAGGCGCATGCATTCTTACTTAAAGCTGTTCTACAGTGCTGGACATTTTTCAAACTAATTGAACATATAAAGTGACTCTTTTCTCTCCGAAATTGGCAGAAAATACCTTACTCACATTTTCAGTGTGGTACAAAGGTCCTGAAACAATAAAAAAATAACAACCATATGACCAACATGGTAAAAACAAACAAGAAATTCTCAGGTAGATAGAATTTATTCAGTATTTTACATCAGATATACATTAGACAAATGGTGAGTGACATTGTGACCGTTGAAATTCCTATGACTTCCCAGTGGCGTTATGACATAACATCTCAGCACATCAGGACATCATGTCTTTGTCACAACGAAGAGGAAAGGTTTCCACGAGAGTGAGGTACACGGGGGAGGATTCAGATCTCGTCAACGAAGGGTGTACTCATGAGGTTGCCCTTGGATGCCATCGTCTTCTTCCCTGACACAAATTTCTTGGCAGCCTGGAAATAAACAGGATGTTTGAAAAAAAAAAAACATGCTTCAGCTCAGCAAAGCAAACATGACATTTCTTGTGGCGTTGTGATGAAGTCCTGCTCCTGTCGTCTTACGTTGGTGACGTCCGTTACGGAAACGTTGTCAATGTTTTTGGAGATTTCCTCAGCTGAGCGGTAGCCTCCATCGCCCAGAGCCTGAGTGCCCATCTCCTCCAGCAAACCCTCCGAGGTCTCCAGAGACATGAGGAAATGAGCCTTCAGCTGGGCTCTGTGGTGAAACACACGAGTAGACGACATCAAATACACCACTTCAATGACACGCTGTTTTTGAGATTTTCCCACATTTTAACTTTAACACATAACTCTGCTTTGTAACAGCGACCTCTCCTGGCCCAGGGAGTAGTAAAGTGTTAATTCAGGTACTAAGTTTGCAGGGAGGGGGTGTGTGAATGAGACGGTCAACATGATGTGACATGTCACTTTATTTCAGCTGTAGTCCACAAGAAGATCTGCTTCATCTGCTACAGAAGCGTGTGTGTGTGTGTGTCTATGTGTATCTTACTTGGCGCGAGTGATGTCATCAGCTGTGACTCCACCATCAGCAACAGACTTCACCTCAGCTACAGCAGCTTTGATCACCTGAGGAGACAGAAAACACATTCCACTAAGGAAAATCAGCCTGAGAAGAGCGTGTGCTGGATTCCGTAGCGACCATAGGACACTCACGTCCCCAGCAGCTGCAGCCTGGGAGATGGTGTAGACCCCGAACAGACCGGAATCAGAGTAGCTGGCATTGAAAGCACTGACCTGTAGAGGAATGTGTAACAGCCAGTGAAGCCTGAGTGGATCGACGGCATCGTTCAACAAACGGACACACGCTTACGTCAAAAGGGTCTGCAGTTGCCTTTGCTACACCTTGGACCAGTTTGCTGCTGGTACCAGCTCCCCTCTTGACGTGTGGACCAGTTCCCAGAAGGTGCTGCAGCACACTGAAGGCCAGAGCCTCACCGGTCCCCGCCACCGCCGCCGGGCTCACCACCGCTGAGTGAACCAGACTGCCGGAGTCTGGCAGACGGATTTCCCCTACGGACGGACGGAAGACGAACCACAGGCGCAGGACGTTTGGATGAAAACACACCACACACACACACACATTTCTGTCCAGAAGGTGGTTCCACTCACCTCCACGGTACTGAGCTTTGGCCCCTGTGGCGCCTGCTCCACTGCGGATGTTGAGGAATTGCTCTCCGACTTGCTTGAGAACAGAGTGATCGACGCCTGCAGGAAGACAAAGGGATGTTTCATTTGTTTTGTTTCAAATTCAGTGGAATCATGTTGTCAGGTAAACTGATGATACTCACCCAGTCCAACCAGAGCCATTCTTGCACTCGTGAAGTTGTTCTGGACAAACTGGTGCAGCTGGGAAACACACAACACTGGGGGTTGGAATGTATAGAACCCGTTTATGAGCGTCAGCGTTGAGGAATGAGCCCAGATTCCGTACTCACATGGTCAGACTGGATGTTACCAACCATGTGGTCTGGACAGTACAGAGAGTTGCACAGGGCGTTTTTGTAGGCGGCCTGGTGCAGACCTTCAACCACAGCTGGAGACACAGAGGCCTGATTAACTCAACAACATCTCCATGGTAATTGAATTGAATTGAATTAGGGAAATATTCACTGAATGGTCAATGAAACGGAGCTAGCTCTAGTTTATATCTACCATCTAACTCGCTCTACTCCATGGATACATTCTTTGAGGATATCTGCGATTGTATAATTAATACCACACATCAAATATATTTACACCATCATGTCATCAAAACTTGTTAGTTCACATCAGGCTACATTGGGTTCTAGAATCACCTGTGCATGTGATGGAGGAAGCTCAGTGCGGGTAGGGGGGCGTGGCCTCTGCACACCTGCTGTGCACGTTGTGCATGTGATTCAGGATCAGCATCGAGTGTGCTCGAATGAAATCTGGTTGATTTAGTCAGAATCCATTTTCCCAACTATTATCTAAAAACCCATGTCAGGGTCCGTTGGGTTGTTGTTACCCATATTCTTGTTTGATCCCATCATTTTGCAGCCCTAGTAATGAAGCGTACTCTACAGGTGCATCCATGGTGAAAACACCGATGACAGTGTGATTCAGCCTTGTAAATATCTTTGATTTGTGTTTCAGATTACATGTGTCTGCATGAGCACAGACAGGAGCCTTTCATAAACGGTTGACAGGGTACTTATTTTAGGATCCCGAGTGGAGCCAACCGTGAGACACCGCTCCCGTTGGCGGACGTCTCGTGTAACTGCTGAAACTCATCAGAGCCTTCAGGCTTTGTCCATCTTACTGTCATGCATCTTTGAAGTTGTACACTCAGCTGCGGACAGAGTTTGGAGGGAGAATCTCACACCCACCTGTGCGAGCACTCTGTGCTGCCTGCGCTTTGTCCACCATCACTCTGGGTACGAGATCGGACACTTCCCAATGTCTGAACTCCGGGGCTGTGGTCACGTTGATCAGATACTCCATCACAGTGTCGCTGATGAACCGGGAGTCAGAACATCATGAGTACTTCAACATCATCATAAACCATAAAATAATAAGACAAAAAACATATCTTTTCTGATTTCTCGGGGGGTGTAATAACCTCATGGGACTCACATATCATCTCTCAAGCAGTCGACAGTGTAGACCATGTTTTCTCGGGATGAACTCACACTGAAGAGGTACAAGTTGGCAGATGAGGACACTGATCAAGACTGTGCTTGTTGTGTGGATTTCCGGAACATTACTGACCTCAGGCTGCCTCCTACTGCCTCAATGCCGCGGCAGATCTTAAAAGCTGAGGCTCCTTTGGTTGTCTGAAAAAATGCAATGATGATAAGATCAGCATGTCAAATCAAGCGGATTTATGACTGTCCACAGCAGAAAATTTACAATAACAATCACAACTTATTTTACCGTCAGTTAAATATCAGGTTTGTACATCAGATTAGGTACAGCAGCATTCGTTTGTTTGATTCTTGATGAATGAAGACAAGGACATCCAGCTGAAATGAAGCATCATACCAGGCTGGAGGCCAGTCGGAGGAGGTGAGTGACCCCCTGGCTGTCTGGGGTCTCATAGCGACAACCAGCCTTGACGAACACTCCGATCTTGGAGGCTGGGGAATAATTCTCTAGTGAGGTGATCACAAGTCCACTGGGCAGTCTGGTTACCTGGACAGACAGACAGACAGACAGACAGGAAACCTATTAGTTGTGTTCCTGTCAGGTATCGATGACATTTAAAGCTGCTGTCGAGACATTTCCCAGCTTCTTCTCAGGATGAGAGGCTGGGAATCCACAAGCTGTGTCACTAAGCAAACACCAGACTGCTTTCTCTCTGCCAACCAAACAGCAAAGGTCGCAGCACAGCCATCTTCACCACTCCCCAACATACTTGTACATCCTGGAAGGAGTGTGAAGCCCCAGGGGAGCGCTTGAGGCCGGACAGAGGCTCAGTAAGGGACTGGCCCGCTCTGGCAGCCACATAGAATCGTCTCTGTAGAGGAGAATGAGAAGTGAACAACTACTGACCTGCACATCCTGCGGCTGAAACTTAATGCGTTCGGCAGCCCCAGTGACTTCCACCTTACGGGCAGCCTGGGCCGCATAAAGCCTGGTCTGGAAGTAGAAATGTGAAGGCAAGATATGACAAACTAAATATGGCTGGCTCACTGGTTTAAACAGGCGCAATTTGAAGAAAAAAGTAAATCCAAATTAAGATGCCAATTAGTATACTTATATGTGAATATCACTATTATAGGAAATGATCACTTGAGACGATTATAAAGACAATGATCATCAGCTGAGACCATCTAGAAACAATCTAGGACAGACAGCACATAAGTAATATATCCTGGATG
>CAAKHB010007412.1:4235-30983 GCA_901007665.1 Aeoliscus strigatus | reverse complement strand
TGCGGTCGGCAGCCCCAGTGACTTCCACCTTACGGGCAGCCTGGGCCGCATAAAGCCTGGTCTGGAAGTAGAAATGTGAAGGCAAGATATGACAAACTAAATATGGCTGGCTCACTGGTTTAAACAGGCGCAATTTGAAGCATTAAAGACTGAATGAAACTACAGAATTTATCACTGTGAATATAACCACATCTAAATTTGAGTGTGCCCCTTCAAGCCAGAAATACATGTGTCTTCAACATCTATTTTCGGATCCTTTCAGACTAGAAAATGATAAGACAAATTATGCTAACCGACCATAGTCTGACTGCAGAAAACTTTTAAAATGATCACAAGTAAAATTTAATAAAACATAAATAAATATCAGTGAAGACAAAGTTGAGAACAGTGAGAATGAGAAAAGTAAATCCAAATTAAGATGCCAATTAGTATACTTATATGTGAATATCACTATTATAGGAAATGATCCCTTGAGACGATTATAAAGACAATGATCATCAGCTGAGACCATCTAGAAACAATCTAGGACAGACAGCACATAAGTAATATATCCTGGATGTAAGTACGTCAACACAGGAGAGGCTTTACATTCATCTGTTTTTACTTTAGACCTGGTTACTGAAGTTGTAGTTTTAATGATAACTTACACCTGAAGTTGGTTTGATGATTTGACAGAAAGAAATGGAAGTGACACAGTGACTGTGTCACCACTGATGTTGATACTGATGTTATATGGAACAGCCACACGAGCACGAGAAGGGTCTTCAGTTCTCTGATATTGAATCACGTCCACCTGAGCCTGTTTCCTGTCGATAAACTTAAGTTAACCTTTAAATCAGCTAGATGCTTTTGATGATATAACGTCAACGTTAGCACCGGGAGACTCCGCCACTCCAGGCTACACCTCCGTCCGCTCCTCAACGCCGCCTGTCCGGACACCGGTCTATCTGACTGTCTGACAACTACACACAAGACGACAGGGCAGAAATAAATGTACCCTGTCACACTAAAATCTTAGGGACTAAAATCTTACCGTTAACTGACTGATACCACGAATCCCCTTCATCTCCCCGCTCTCCTTCGGACAGGACGGCAATGCAATATGGCTGTCGTCAAAGTGCCCTACCCAGCATGCCCCGCGACTTCATTGCGTCTAAATCAAAGCCCAGCCAGTGAGTGGGCGCCCTCTGTTGTCCGGGAGACAAAATGTTTGATTTTCCGGTCAAAAAAATCCGGTTTCTGATGTTAATTTCAGAATTTTGAGTTTAGAGTCAAGCTTTGGAGCCACATACATGCTCATTCTATAGATTACCCCAATGAACGGTATTTCTAAGATGGATCTTTCCACCGGAGGAGGTTATTTCATTTATACCTGGGACTGACAGGAGTTGTTCACACTACTGTACACTGAGTGGCGCTCTACAAATAAAACCTGTTGGCCACCCGCCAATAAACAGTGACAGAAGAAGCATCGTCGTCAGTGCACATGTGCGGAGAAGTCTCCACCACGCGTGTTCTACGTTCTTGCCTTTGCTGCGTGCAATAGTCTCGATTGAGTTAGTAGCGCTACTAATCCAAAGCTAAAATATCCTTCACGTCTTGTTGCTCCTCTACGTCCAGGTGGAAGACAATATTCCTCTGTGAAGCATTTCGCCGAGAGGGACGAAACACCAGAAAATAGTTCACAATGGTGAGTGCTGTGCACTGAATGGGCTGTACAAGCTAACTGCTAGCCACCAAACTTTTAGCGGAGGCTGACAATTGATCTTTCTGTCACCTGAGCGGAAACTTACTCATTTTTAGTGGCGTAAAACTTTCATGTCGGTGAAGTGGATTTGTGTTTGTTTGGTGACCAGACTGAAGCTCCAGTGAACCCGAAGGCCTACCCGCTGGCCGACGCCACGCTGACCAAAACCATCCTGGACCTGGTGCGGCAAGCGTCCAACTACAAGCAGCTGCGGAAGGGAGCTAATGAAGGTTAGAACCAAGCCACATGCTCAGTTTGTTGTGATACGTAGGTTATTTTACATTTCAAACACCTACTGGATTCATTTCAGTTTTACAAAACTATATCATGCGATGAAGGCGGTATCTCCATTCCACGCCTTTGTATTTGTATAGTACAATTAAAAACAAGAAATGCGGAACTCAAAACTCTAAGTTTGCTTGCACTGCAAAATATTGCTTCACTGCTGTGACTAATAGTATATACTTTATATTTTCATAAACAATCTCCATGCACAGCCACAGGTCGTCAGGTGCTGGTCGGCATCAGGACCACGTGTATATGAGCCAAACACACCTCGACTTTAATATAGACTTAAGTCATCAGTCTCACCATGTATATTGAACCAAATCAGCAGGTTTATGGGGGTTACATGTGAGGCTAATGTGCACATTGTGTCAACACAATTATACAAAAACATTGAATGATGCCCATTTGGTTGAGAAATGTAAATGCATTTATTAAGTGTCTTTCCACTCATGTCATTTATGTGCTGATTTGCCCATGTGGCCTGATGTATGTTGGCTGGATAAAACTGACTGAGAATCACTGAATAGAAGTGACCATTAGAATCAGTAACTTTGATTACACAATCACCAGACCTTACAAAGATAAAAATCATGGTTCTGCAGCTTCCCTCAGATTTATTGGAATCAAGGGGGCTGCCTAATTTGAGAGGGTGGGACATCATCAAATAGCTCCTGAGTAGGGAGGTGATTTGGATGAATGAATTGTCCGCTGTTAACCTGTTGGAATAATTCACAGGATTTGAGTTGGGGTTTTTTAACCTGTTTTTTCCTCTATTTTGTCTGTATGATACTTAAGGAACATGGTCGATGCATATTTTTCTTTTTCTGTTTCATGATGTACTTTTGAGTTTTGCTTAAAAATGAAATCATGAAGATGATCACGTGACCAGTAAGCGTTTAAACTCAACCTGTGAATGCTCAGGTCAGACCTGAGGTGAACCTGATGGTACTGAATGCGAAATGCATTGTTAACTCAAATAAGACTAATGTCGATGTCAGTGTGGAGTATTTAATTGTTTGGCTTATATCATTTTGAATTGCCAATGAAATGCCTTTCTTACTGTCCACTTTCTTCCACAGCCACCAAGACCCTCAACAGAGGCATCGCTGAGTTTATCGTGATGGCTGCTGATGCTGAACCACTGGAGATCATCCTTCACCTGCCGCTGCTCTGCGAGGACAAGAACGTCCCATATGTGTTTGTCCGCTCCAAGCAGGCCCTGGGCCGGGCCTGTGGGGTGTCCCGCCCTGTCATTGCTACCTCTGTCACCATAAAGGAGGGGTCTCAGTTGAAACCACAGATTCAGTCTGTGCAGATGGCCATTGAGAGACTGCTGGTGTGATTTTTCTTGTTTTTCGTTGCTATTGCAACAGTCTTCTTGAGGCTGAAGACCAATTCCAGTTCTGTTTTGTTTAACTGTCACCATGCGTGGCAATGATTGTTTTTATTTTATAGGACTGTGTCCATCAGTGTATCAGTTCACCATGGCATCACCTGATTCCTAATAAAACATTTTTTAATTAAACAAACCACTGTTTTCAGACATTAATTCAGGAGTTCACCCATTTATTTGAATGAAAACCGTGATATGTGATGCAGAAGGTTGTAGGTTTACAACTGATTTCACAGACTTGTTTCTAAATGGAGAGTAAAGTGTCTTCAGAAGCTCAACAGTTGTGATCCTCAGCAACAAGCCTTCATTCACATTGTCTGCCTTTGACGTTTTCACATTTAATGAACATACAGTATACAACAAACCGTGTAGGTACAGTATCGGCCAGTATGACCAAGCTGTGTTTTTTCTGGAGCCGTTCCAGGCTGTCAACCCGGGTCACTGATAAACTCAACTAAAACGTAAACCTTTGTGTCAGTTCACATAACTGGAAACTCCCTTCCCTTACCTCCTGAGGGTGAATAATTGTTTTAACTAAACCTGCTACGGGACCCAGGAAAGAGGTCCAGAAGGTCCATTCCACATTTTTCCAACAAACGGTGTGGGCCCTGAACGCATCTCGAACTTTGAACCCCCCCCCCCTCAGGTAAGAGACAGAGAGGGGCAGTGGAAGAGAGACACAGGTAGAGAGGGGCGGGGGGGGGGTGCTCTTACGTTTGGATTGGCCCGCTCGCTCGTCTAGCGACTTTTAGCTACTTCTGGGCGCTGGGCGGGCCAATAGCTACTTCCGATGCTGGTTCGAGAAGCAGCGGCAGCAGCAGACATGGCCGAACCTCCAGTTCTGATTTGGCAGCAGGAAGTCGTGGGTCTGCTACATTACAGAGATCTGGTCCCTCGTTTGGAGGAGGCCTTGTGCAAATTCTCCAGCCGGGACCTGGCGGAGGTTCTCCAGCCGGTGCGCACCGCGATGCCGCTGCAGCAACACCGCGGGTCGGTGCAGTCCGAGTCTATGTGCTCAGTGGTGGGAAGTTGACTGTTTCCGATGTAATGATCGTGTAACTATTTGAATGGCTTCATCGAAGTGATGTAACTAATTACAAATGTTTTCAGATGGTCAGATGAGTCCGTGTTTGAACTACCAACATTGTTCAACTCCTAAAATCCTCCAACACAGCATTGTCATTCATTCACATATAAAAACGACCCTAGAATTATATTACTGAACATACAGTTTGGGTTTTTGTTACTGTCATCATGAACATTCCCACAAGGAGCAGTTTAATTACACAATCCTGTTTTAAATGTATTTGTATCTTACTGTTCACTTATTCATAGTTTTAAATCTTTTTTTAGCATTTCTTAGTGTGTTGTCTTCTGTTCTTTAAGCACCAAAGGGTTGCATGCAAATTCGTTGTACAAAGATAAGTAAGATTCTTCTCTTTTCTGTTCTATCGGATCCAATTACAGTTATGTTCATTTTATAAATAAGATATGTTGTGAATGAAGTGAGGCGCCAACACTGCTGGTGACAATAATCAGTCAGCTCTCACATACAACAGATTCCTGGGACTGATGCCGACGTACATGCAGAATGATGGAGTTCTGTGCACCAAGCTGGTGTGTTTCTACCAGCGGGAGGAGGGGTCACGTTTGCCGTCCACCCAGGCTACGGTGCTGCTGCTGGATCCACAGTTTGGGAACGTGAAGGCTGTGAGTGAACCTGGTTGTCACCCTCTGAACTGCTTCATCCGCTGATTGTCAGCCTGTTTCCACTCTGCAGGTGATGGATGGAGAGGTCATCACATACATGAGGACAGCAGCCGTCTCTGCCATCTCTGCAAAGGTTTCTCCATGAATGTGTTCACACGTGTGTGCCAGTTTCCAAACCCTGCTCTGACTGTGCAGCTCTGTGTTCCTGCAGCTGCTGATGCCTCCTCAGGCAGAGGTGCTGGCCATCCTGGGAACAGGCCAACAGGCCCTGAGCCATTACAAGGTTTTCACTGAAATGTTTTCGTTTAAAGAGGTACTGGAGCCCCCCCCAAACACCCTGAGATTCTCTGACTAGCATCGATATCACACCAGTGTTCTGCTACCTGAACGCTCCGTTGCAGGTGCGTGTCTGGGGCCGCAGGAAACAAGGGGCAGAGAGGTTTTGCGCCTCAGTCAGTGGCCCGGTGACAGTGTGCGGGTCAGTGGAGGAGGCGGTGAGGGGAGCAGATGCCATAGTGACAGTGACCAGGTGTACAGAGCCGGTGCTGTTTGGTCAGTGGGTCAAAGCCGGAGCACATGTGGCAGGTGAGGAAAAAACAAACAAGAAAATGACTCCGTTCCATTGTAGTAGTAATAAATATGTTATTAAATGTACTATGTCATCTTCGTCCTGTGTTGTGCTGCTGTTGCTGGGCAGCCGTGGGGGCTTGCAGGCCAGACTGGAGAGAGCTGGATGACGTGTTGATGAAGGAGGCCGTAGTGTACGTGGACAGCAGGGAGGGGGCAGCGGCCGAGTCCGGTGACGTCATCCTGTCAGGGGTCAGCTCACGGTGCTCTGGAGACCATGACTGACGTGTGTGTGTGTGTGTGTGAAAACGTGACGTGTGTGTGTGTGTGTGTGGTTCTCAGGCGGAGGTGTATGCAGAGCTCGGAGAAGTTCTGAATGGAACCAAACCTGCAGTGAGGGAGAAGACCACTGTGTTTAAATCCCTCGGTGAGCCTGTACTTTAATATTTACGCTCTATATATTTATATATACATTAACGGACGCTGTTGTTTCAAACAGGAATGGCGGTTGAAGATGCAGTTTCTGCTCAACTGGTATTTGATCAATGGAAAAACAGACATAAACAGTAAAGTGTCTGTGGAACACAATGGAATGATGTATAAACTAATAATGAAGAAATCACTCAATTCATCATCGTATACAGACTAAAATAGTCAGTTATTTTGATCATTGATTTGTTTATGGCAGAAATTAGTACATTTCTAAGAACTAAGGAACTTAAGTCAAGTTGGCTAAGAGCAGCTCTATGAGGACATTAATTATACCGACTGTTAATTCAGTCTGCTAATTTACACAAAACAGTGTTCTGTGCAGCAGTTCTGACCTCTCATCTGAGACAACTATTTGAAGAATGTCAGGATACGCCCACTTCTCAACAGGACACACCCCCTGTGGTCACTCCACATCTGAAATGCTGATCCCTGATGGCACACACATCTATTCCTTGTTGGAGTGTCGTCAGGCAACATGCTTTTGATACTTGCTTAATAACTCAAATATGCAGCAGAAAATCACAGCGTATCAGCAAAAAGAGATGATCATATTCTTCTTGTCGAGCGACTGTCCAAACTGAATAAACATTTGTCGAGGAGACTGACGGCTGGGTTGTTGGACTGTACTTCTTTTATCTCATCCATTCCTAAGTTGACGGTTAATGGTTTGTGTCTGAAAGTTAATGTCATGAATGAGGAGACGCATATATCACAGGTGATGTGCGATAAACAGCAGAGATAAACAAGTCATTTTAAATGAATTTATTTACTTAAAAAAGAAAATCAACACATGGCGTTAAAACATGTGCACTTCCACTGCAACGACGACGTGCTGATAAAAGTTGAGTCCAGATGTTCAGCGCTTGAACCCGAAGCAGCTGGCCGTTTTGATCAGTTCTCATTTAAAAAATAAAATTTGCTGAAAAGTAAAAGCTGTAGTTGATTTTGTACAAGGAATTCAGTTGCAACCTGCGACAACACTGGCTCATCGTGGAACGGACAGGATCAGGTGAACAAAAGACCAACTATCCTACGTACTCCATCGGGAGTTTGTGAGAACCTGAAACGTTGGCATGAAGAGCGGAGCAGGCCGACGACGCCGGGGAGTGCAGATGTGTGGCTAACGACACACAGTCACATCAGACCAGGGAACCAACCAACAAAGATCACTGACTAGTAAAAAGAGCTGAACGTCTTCAACCAGCAGCACTGCACCTTCTCTCACACACACACACCCATCCGTCAAGAGAAACAGACGGTGCTTGGAGGTTCATGTCGGGCTGCGTTTTCTACCTATCTCGCAGAATCTGGTTTTAAGGACGATTCCAGTGTTTTCCAACCCGAGCTGTTCATGTGTGGCTGTCAAACCCAGAGGGACAGTTTCTGTAGTTAGAGCCGTACGGAGAGAGAACATGTACTTCAGTCCAAAGGTTGGAATGAAAATGATGAGGCACACGTCCGTCCATCTAGTGTCCCACTGACAATCACTGTGTCCCCCAAGAGACAGACTGACTCCCGCACATGGAGGATGAGGTTAAAAAAACACCAGAATCATCACTGAAATGCTCCTTTACTAGTTGAGTCACAATGACCCATCTTAGCAGCTGCAACCACTCCTGTTAAAAGTCAAAGTTCTTCACAAGGTATTTAACACTTTCTTCATGCATCTTGTTCAAAAGTAAATGATTTATTTTTGGTGGGCTAACGTCTGATAAACCGTACAAACCGAGTTTTGGTGACGGTCTCAGGCCAACGTTCAACCTTCAATCAGAGCTGACCAGAGATTGACAATGAGGAAGGGACATTTGATTATCTTTGATTATCACATTATTGACTGTAGGCAGTAAGGACAGAAATGGTCAATTTAGCTAAAATCCTTTAAAAAAATGTTCAGTCAAATCCAATTCAAGCAGTTTCTTAACACTGTTGGGGAAAAAAAGGGAGAACGTGTCCCATTCACCAGTCTTAGCAAACCACCTCATTCTTCAATCTGAAAGAAACGGACCGATGAAAGCAACCCAACAACAAAAAGACAATAAAAAAACGGCACCACTTAAATCTGTCGAGTTCTTGTGTCAGATCTACCAGAGCATGAAAGGAAATGGGATGTTTAGAGAAGCAGGCTGACATGTTCTTCCCTCTTAGCAGGTGAGTTCAAACTGCAACTGTATATTCTACTCAGAGTGCTGCTGGATTACAATAGACTGCACTTCCTCTTCCTCTTCTTGACGGGCGGGGGGCACAGCACCGCCCTGATGGCTTCGTCAAACACCGTCTTAAGGCCGCGCTGCGTCAGAGCTGAGCACTCCAGGTACTTCACAGCACCTGTTGGCACAGGAGAACATGGTCTCATCTTAAAGGGCCACGCCACCAATTCTACAGTCAACAGATTACATGTTTCTGTTTCATGGTAATGTTTATAGAATATTACAGACTAAAAGTCACAGCACTGTGCTTTAGTCATAAAATAGAATAATTCAGATATTTTAGTAACAGTGAATGTAGTACTATATTTATATGTGTGTCTACTCACATCTACTGCTGTCATTTCATATCATTTGGTTTATTCATTTACAACATCAATTAAAAGAAAAAAGTTCAAAAGTGTGAAGCAACAACTGACTTATTTCTTTGGCCATAGCCAATCCTTGAGGGTAGATGATGGGGGACAGTTTCTTCTCCTTGAGCTTTTCAATAGTGTCCTTGTCGTCTCTCAAATCCAGCTTGGTGCCCACCAGGA
This sequence comes from Aeoliscus strigatus, assembly GCA_901007665.1. NCBI lineage: Eukaryota > Metazoa > Chordata > Actinopteri > Syngnathiformes > Centriscidae > Aeoliscus > Aeoliscus strigatus. Next base: position 22,046 of record CAAKHB010007412.1, on the reverse strand, counting down.
TGATGGGTGTGTTGGGGCAGTGGTGTCTGACCTCAGGGTACCACTGGTGGGGGAGGAGGGCGGACACAGTTTGGATGTTAAATCATATTACTTTACAATTTCAAACCAAAATAATCCCAACGACTGTTGTTGAACAACAAGTGGCTGCGAGCAAAGGGCACGTCAGACTGCTGAGTGTCGTTCACCAACACACTGAACTGGACTCACGGCAGCAGACACGTGCCAGAAAGCGGTTTGGTCACGTCGACCTAATGGCAAATGTAGTGAACATCAGCCACGGTGTTCTTTCCCTCAGATATGATGGTTCACACTCATTATGAATGTTTCACACATGTGAAATCTTGTGTTATGTGACTGAGAGGGATTAGTTGTGCAGCATAAATCATAAATATGCTTAGTATGACAACACAAAGAGAGGCCTTTCTCACCTTAGCACGGACGTTTTCAAAAGAAGCTGGACTAACTAGTGAGAAGCATATCAGGAACACATCCTAGGGAGGGAAACAGACATTAGTCACATAAAACTTCACCAGCACCATGGAGGTGTTTGTTACGACTGAACACCAATAGTAAGGACGTGTCACAGTCTCAACAATCAACTAATTACACCATAAACGCCACAATGACAGACAGCATTCAACGTTGGCTTGGTAATGAGACGTCTGAAACAGACTGAGTCACAGTCTCAGGGGAACAAAGGTTGGTTTGTACAACGGACAAGGGGGCAAACAATTGCTCCTTCTCACTCCCCCACACTGAGGATAGGTACTATGGATACAAGGCTCGAAAACGGTTAAGTGTCACAGAGGCCTTCTTAAGTACAAATACCAGATTCCAGCACTGTCTGTGGAACACTAGTGTGCGCTCAGAGATGAGCAGCCGGGACTGGTACGCTTACTGTCTGTGGGTAGGACAGAGGCCGGAGTCTGTCGTAGTCCTCCTGTCCCGCTGTGTCCCACAGGCCCAGGTTCACCGGCTTCCCATCTACCATCACATTGGCAGAGTAGTTGTCAAAGCTGGAAGAAGAAAGTGGATGATGTCTATCTGTTCATGATGTATCGTAATTTACAATATCAGAAACCAGAATACAGTGAGAAGATTTTATTTATTTTATCATAATGGGGAAATATATTAGATAGATCATTTTATTTCCTCTCCAAGAGAAACTGACAACTTGTGAATCTGTCATTCCAACTGCCATGAACCCCCAGCGGTGCTACTCACACTGTGGGGATGTACTCTCCAGGGAAGGCATTGGTAGTGTAGCTGATGAGCAGGCATGTTTTACCCACAGCCCTGGAGAGAGACAGGAGATGACATCATGAGAACAGAACATTTCAGTTTAAATTCGAAACGTTATCGCCCTTCAAACTGACAACAATGACCAGATATGTTCAACTAGAACGCAGAAGAACTCAACAGCAATAAATCCTCCCATCATCACATGATAAACTCACTAGTTTCAAACTTTGGGCTTTTATTTGGGTTTATCAATTCGACATCACATTCAATCAATCATTACAGTTTAATCCTCACTTCACTGAAGTTGTTTAGAGTTTATATATAGTGCGCAGGTGGTTCAACCTTTCAGGTGTTTTGAGGAGAACTGGGTTGTTTGTCAGGTTAATTTTTCAAATTTAAATCAAATTATACACGTCACCCGGGTTGACTCCAAATCTTAAAGCTTTTATGTAGATGATAGTTTTGATACCAACAAATCCCAGCTTAAAAAGTGTCAAACATTATGGGTAAAATTAATAAAAAAAAAGTTTGTGAAAGTTAGATGACAAATGCCTATGAACCGACAGGAAATACTCGGGTATATTGTTGGGAATCAACACATTTCACACATAAAAATAATAATGCTATTGAAAACCTCTTCAGAAAAAACTCATTTGGATAAAACTGGATGGAAGTGGGAACATTTCGCAGAATTACTTAAGAAATACAATGGTACTTAAATGACTAGTACTCTTTAAATATCGTGTGTGTGTGTAAGACCTATCATGCCAGTATTAAAAGAGCAGCCTGCTTCGTGTCTAAGAACTTCATGGAGACATGGACACACCTAACCAGAGCTGCTCACAAATCTGTCTGACCCAGCTGGGCTGAGAACAGGCACAACAACAGCTGTCGTTCATGTTGGCATGTAGCCGCTAGCCAACTGTTGGGAACTGGGTCACCGGAACCCGCCATGCTAGCCTTCACCCGATGTCACAGGTGTGTAGTTGGCTAGGAAAGGACGTCAGGAATATGAAATACAGTGTAACTTACCCGTCCCCCACCACCACACACTTAATGGCCTGCATTGGACAGCTCTCCGGCTAGCGACGTCACGGCAAACTCGATTTCGGTTAGCTTAGCTGGCTAACGACGGCTAAAGTAAAGCAGTCGGGTAAAAAGAAAAGCGCACGCAAGAACAACCTCGACTGCAATTCCAGTAAAGTTTTAAATGTTCATCTAAATATCATGAGACGTCCACCTTATTCCTCTGCTACACCCGGGTGAAACTCCCAACTTGCAGCAGGCAACACCCAAGAAAAAACTCTGGAGTCAAGATTGAGGGGGGAAAAAAACGCCCACAGTTTGGAAGCTGCGGCTCCGGGATCCCTGGAGTCACATCCGGTCAGAGCTGACGGTCCAACGCCGCCCCCTGCTGGCTCCACTCTGAACGAACACTGGGCATTCTCAACGTCTTCTCCTTGTGAGGTGATTTGCATTTGGGACGATTGTTTTGGTGAAATAAGTTCATGCTCAGACCTGTCACACATATTTCAGCGACAGCCTTTGTTGAAACTCATAATAAATCCAGATCCCAGGAATCCTCAGTAGTAAGTGTCATCATGTACACTGGTTCTGTTCAACAGCTCTCCATCCCACTCTGTCCCCATGTTTTTTTTTTCTTAACTGTTAAGAACAGAAGACATATTATTGAAAAGACACTATTTACTTATTGAATCCCTTAATGCAAAACATGTGCTCTTTCTTGAACAGCAGCTCCCCATAAATAAAACAAATACTTGCATCCTGGGTAAATGGTTGAATCTTCCCTTTAGTAGAACCCTGTGAACAGCAGAGGGCAGCTGCTCACACCTTTCATTTCTTTAATGTCATTTTGAAAAAAGAAATGATAATGAATGGTGTTGTTTCCAACCTGAGCATGAAAATGTAAAATGTTATCACCTCCTCTCACTTTGCTCAGATTCTTTAATTACAGTAAAATTGTTCTACATTAGTCAGTCTCTGTAACCCTGACAACCGCTCAGTCCCCGCCCCCCCTCTCACACACACAGACACACACACACTTATGAGATAACAATCAGTGTTAAGGGTGCTGGTGGGTGGGGGAAGCATAATAGAATGATTAATGGAGGATGAACAGGGCAGCACGTCAGGGAGCCTGCAAAGCTCAGCGGAGGCAGTCGAGACCCCAGGATGTCATAAGACGTTAAGGAGAAGAATTGCTCTGAGGCACAAGTCACAGGACCTCAGGGGAGAATGTTTTAGAAGTTTGCTCATGTGAAATTGTATGCAGGGTTTATTTTCAGCAGTAATGTATTTACCCAACACGTCACTCCGGTTTAATATCAAGGACCTTTTCCTCTCTGGTGATATGTAGCTGTTCTTGGTGTGTGTTGTCATTATCATTTGGGCCCTTTGTCATGAGAACTCTGGTCAGTGTTTCATGTTGCTCGAAGAACAATTTCAATATCATATTTTATAAATCATAATGCTTCTTTCAGTGACATTCCACCAAACATTCACCTCTTCACAGAATCATCAGAATCCTTATTTCAAAAACTGGTTGTTTCTAAAGAGTGAGAGTCATAAGAAATGTACTGAAATGTAAAATTGGAGCACAACTCAGACTTTGGCATTTATGCTGCTGCTATCTCTCGTTTCCACATGATCAGTCCGAGCCAATATACTGCAGCGATAAGATCCTGTGCAACCAGGACGTCTGTGAATCATTCGGTGGCTGAAGACGTGACGTCTGATGGGTATTTATGACAATTCATCTGCGGAAGTTTGATTAGGGCATTAAGAATGTGATAAAAGAGACTTTTTTCACAGCACTTTTTCTGCATGAACGCATAACAAAGGCCGTTTCTGTCAATCTCACCCCGTCACTCTCTGATGCAGGTGCATCCCGTATTCTCCTACTGAAAATGCATCCAGGTTCAGTTTGAGCAGAGAGACGCTCACGTTCTTTCCATACAGTGACACGCAGCAGTTTGTCTTGTGTCCAAGAAATACAGTGCCACCTCTGGTTCACTCTGCACAAACAGTGTGACCTGCAGCACGTGCAGAGTCTGACCCCTCATCATCACATGACACAGAGAGGATTTATGTGATTTCTTGAGGCTGGTCCCCTCTCGTCCTAACACAAATCAATCTGATGAGAGAATGCAGCGTAATGATCAGCCATGAGTCATTCAGGCAATCAGATTGGGTCAGATGTAATGGAGCTGTGTGGTGAGTCACATGCTGCCGGACTGGATGTGATGGGACGTTTCCGGCCACTAGGGTCAAACAATCAGCAAACTGCAGCTCTTCGCTCCTGCTGGGAAACATCTTTCCTTGATCAAATCCTATTTGTTCCGTCTGTGTGTGTCTCCGTTTTTTTGTGTCTGTTTCCAGTGCTGTCTGATTCACGTTCTCCTCTTCTGTGAGAAAGGAAGTGTGTCACTCATGTGTTTGCATTGGCAGGAATGTGTGTGTCTATTCGGGGCAGGTTTCACACGATTCAAGAATTCCTCACCTTGCACATGTGATCCGTGCTCTCGTTATTGCATTTTTATTCATTGATTTAAAAAAAAGCATGCAGCCTTTCTCTTCTCAGTGATGAAATCCGTGACTGTTATTCAGCCTGTAGCTGAAGTCAACATTAATTCCAAGAAGGAACAAATATCCAGCCCATAAAAAATATATGGATGCAACAAGGTCACATGACTCATCAGTATTAGCCTCCTCCTACTTGAACACTGAGATGCACTGGACCGATGGTCCCTCTGCACAGAGGACGAGTAATGAAGGGAATAAAGATGTAAAAATGTCACGGATTCTGAGAAAATCCATCAAAAGGAGTGTGTGTGGAGAATGTGGGCGTCCAAAAACATTTGTGGTGCAGGATAAAAGTACATGTGAAAATTTCTTTTCAAGAATTTACTTTTTTGACGTCGTTTTTTTCCTTCTTACAATACAAAAGACAGATCATATTACAATGAACTGAAATGGAATTAGAGAGATCTAACCTAAATATTACTTACACTTTGTTCACTTATCAGTTTTAGGATATCCCTTCACTTTGAGCTCGTGCTGCGCCTCGCCACGTGCACCTCCTTCCCCTCAATTGTTCCAGGTCTCCAACATTTCACAGAAAGCTTGTCGACAACTCCCACGGATTCAAACTACTTCTGTCCTGGGAGCGGTCTCAGAGCTTCAGTTTTACTGAGCCTCCAGAAAATAAAACTGTTTTTTCCTGGTCAACAGCGAACACATCTGGAACAACTTGTACATTCAAGAAAACAAAACAAAACTTTTTTTTCCTCCATAAACTCAAGCTGTGGTGATATTTTTTTCTTTCCGGTTGAGGTGAAATGAATCTGTTCGTAACTATTCTCACAACAACAGCAGTAAATCTAATGTGTTATCATAGAACTGCAGAGAACCGATTCATTTTGAATTTTGGATCCTTTCTTGATTCCATTATTGACTCTGGATTCGCTGTGTGTGAGTAGGAAAAGTAGTCCTCGCAAGGTTTCTCAAGGTTTGACTTTAGTCAAATATTAATGTCCCAAGAATATTTGTGGTGTTTATGTATCACAACATGTTTAAGAAATACATTTCTCTCTCCTGCACTCAAATAAACTTGTGACTAAAACCCAGTAAAACTAGTGTGAACTACAACAATAACAGTATATACAAATATATACAATAGATATGAACAACATATATCTAACAACCCAAAATAACAACATTTAGTCTTTATTTTAAACAAGGTTGCAGGATGTTGCTGGTGTTTCCATCCAACTTGCAATGATCATTTTTCCCATCTACATTTTATGAAGATGGTGCCACATTAACAAAACTGACCTTAGTGCTCCTTGCAATTGTTAATAGATAAAGTTGCCGTTTCATTGGACGGGAACAGGATGGGTCGAGCTCGTGACTCGAACCAGTTCTTCAAACAAACGGAAACATCAGCTGAGCCTTCCCTCTGAAAGGGGACGTGCTTGCTCTGCAGAATTAGTTGCTGTTCAAGTCAAAAGTGAAATCAAATGGTCATGTGGAACATCAGCTCATCCTCTGCACGTCTTTGCGCATGAGATGTCCTCATGCTGCTGACATGTCGAGCCTGGTGGGGAGTGCCTCCAGTGAAATACAAAGCACATCCATGCAAAAATATTTCCCCTGCTGGCCTTGAAATGACTAAAACCCATTTGAGTGCAGGCAAATATGGAATTAGACTAAGGCCAAGTCCACGGGTCAGAAATTATTCAAAGAGGCTGAGTCAAGCAGAGTTGTTTTCTATTTAGGATATACTTCAAATTCAGCCGGACTCCTCAGTCACAAGTTTATAGTTTCATATTCTGACTGATTAGGAAGTGCTTGTGACTCAAAACTATTGGCAAGCAGTCACCTTCGGTGGTGAAATGTGATGGAGGATGAAAGCTTTTGATGATCCTCATCTGTGGGAAGACTCGTCTGAATCCAGTGATCGGTCGAGGTCGAGGCCTCCGAGGGTATGAGAGGATGAATTTACAGGCACATGCTGCAAATTAGTTCTAACTACCAAAGCTCTGGAGTCAGTCTTTGTTTATGCCTGCAGCGTTCTTGGGGAAAACAACCGAGACCATTAATTTTCTATTTTAGGAAAGAGCATCAAGTATATTTGACAGCGAGCCGTCATCCATCCAGCGTGGATCTTGGGTGAAGGAAATACTGTCTTTCATGCCACTAGAGAGAGCAGGGTTTTTAAAATACTGGGTTAATTGACATTTAAAGGCAAAGATTTCTCAGATTTTCTCATGAAAAATGAAGTATTGAAGCACTGTGTCGGAGAACATATGAGTAAAGACGTTTTCCCACCACCTAGTCAATGCCAGCAATCATCGCTGAAGAATAAACGCCTGGATACACGATCTCCTGCAGTGGAGCTTTGCTGCAATAGACAACTTAACTGTGTGAAACAGTGAGCATCAGGTATGACACTCTGGAGAGGCGATCTGTCACATCTGCAGCATACACAGTTAAGAAGCATTGACTGATTGCGATGAACATACTGAAGGAACCTCATTGTAAAAGTAAAAGTGCTTGTAAAGTCTGTAACTACAGAGGAATTCCCCCTTTTTGCAGTAAAATTAGCCTGTTCTCATCTCAGGTTATGGACAAGTAAGAAAAACCCAAATGAGAAATTCAAAGCCTCAGCGAGCTATAAGTCTGCTCAGTGTCACACGTGTGGTGACTTATTTCATTTTATGAATCGAATAATTCTAATCTGATGGTGAGTGAGGCCGTGTGCAGCAGCAGCAGCAGCAGCAGCAGCAGCAGGCGTTTGCGCTGACATTAGTCAAAGATAACGTCACAGACATAAAAGGTCTCTGCTGGTTGTAAAACAGAACTGATGTCTCATGTCACGTTCTCATCTAAGATCCATCTAAAACCGGCAGACACACAAGGCGCCGTCAAACGTCCATTCACTCACAGTTTTTAACGCCGAGACTCTATTCGCTGTAAGAGCGAACGTGGATGTTCATCCCCATTCATTCATTCATTCATTCTTCAAATGTCCACTGAAAGTCGAACCAGGTTTGGGAACAGTGAGAGGGTGGAGGACGTCAGGTCCATCGCGTCATTTCCTTCTCACTGACTTTCTTCTATTGTCCCTTGTGGCGCTGCACAATGAACCCTCAGTTCAAACTCCCTTCCTGAACTGCGGACCACAAGCCGGGTCCTGCCTTCATATTCCATCCCTGCAGTGCTTCGGGACTGGTGTGGCTGAATTCCCTGGAAAAGCCTGTTGAGTCATGAGCTCACATGGGCAGGAACAGACGAGAAGAAGGAAGCTGGTGGAGGTCACGTCATGAGGGGTGTGGGGCCGAGGTGTGAGGTCACAGGAGCTAGTTTCGAACTCTTTGAGTAGCTGCAGGTCACCCACTCACACAATAAGATCTTTGTGTGCCTTAAATGAATTTGTGATTCTGTGATTCTGCAAAATTTCTTGTTTGTACTTTTAGATAAGATTGGAACCTGTTTGTGGCTTTGGAGACAGGATGAACGCTCTTGTTTAAACTTTCGGTTGATATGACATGAACCTCCTGGACTGATTGAAGCCTATGATGCTAATGCTATAGAAACACCTGGATGATGAGCGAATGAATCGCTGACATCACACTGAATCATTCAAACAATTCATATTCAATATTCATTTAGGCCCTGACTGTGCCTTCAGTGTATTACTCTTTTGTATAATTTGTGTGAATTCCTACTATTTTATCTTATTTTATTGATGTTTGCTTGCACACTGAGGGTCAGAAGGATTCTGTGTATGTCCTGTCCAATCACAATAATGACAGTTACATTCGCACAGCACATTTCAAGCCTTGCAGATAAAAACAATACAGAATACATTCAAAGGAAAGCAAACCCCATGTTAGCCCCCCATGTCGGTCGCCTAATAACTTAAGTCAAATAGACCACATTTGAACTCATTTATCTCGGGTGAATGAAACCAAAGTCAAATCCTAACAGGAGACCATAAGTAGACATCAGTCTGGAAAGATGCAGATGTACTGACCCAATCTGATGCAGAATGTGGAAACTCACAACACCACCTCCCGTATTTGTCTGGAAACTTGGATTCTGTAACGTTTCCGATGTATGTGTGTGTGTGTGTGTGTGTGTGTGTGTGTGTGAAGGGGCGGTGCTCCGCTGACGTCACAGCGGAGCGCCTGAGAAGCAGCGAGCCGGAGGAGGAGGAGGAGGAGGATGGAGCTGTGAGCAGAGGCAGATAGAGAGTCTCCCATCGCGGCTGCTCTCTTATTTCCCAACACCCGATCTCACAAACCCAGGACCTTCTCATCCTCCACCGACCAGCCTGCTGCTGTTCCTCGTCTCACCGCTGACATCTCGAGCACCAGCATCACTTCGCTCCAGCCGTGTGTCAGTGAGGGGAGGCGAAGAAAATCACACACCAGACAGAAAAAGACCTTTTTTTAACCCCCTTCCTCTGGAGGCTTCTTCCGGATACACCTCTCTGCTGGACGGATCTGTCACTGCTGAGATCGATATGGATGAAGACAGTCACGGTGAGGCTCCGAGTGTGTGCAGGGATGGATGGACGCTGAGCGGATGGATGTGTGATCAGGAGGTGGTCACATCACCCAGGTCACTGGGCATCATGTGAAACTAAAAGCCTTTTCCCATCCAGTGTGTGTGTGTGTGTGTGTGTGTGTTCCTCAGTGTCATGTGTGGTGGGAGACAATGAGATGTTCCTCTGCGTCTGTCTGACGTCCTGCTGCCAGGCTTTGAAGTTTCCCCTCGCTATCTTTCATTTGAAGTCTGCAAACTGGTGACAGTGATAAGATAACTGCCTGTTCTCCCTCTCGTACACGCATGCGCACACACACGCACACACGCTTTGTACTTCAGGAGGTTTGTATAAAATGTGGAATGTGCAAATACAACACAGGTGAGACTTTAGAGTTGAACATAGGTTGAGGGGAAGTTCATCATGGTCAGACGTGCTGTTTCCACACTGATTGTAACAGTTGTGTCCTCTCAGTTCTGTCAGAGAGCACGGACGCTGTCCACTCCCAACTGATGATTACTAGTCAGAGATTTTATTTGTGTTGTACAAATTCACAACTACCCAACATTCACATAAGCAGCTCCTCGGGCAGGTCCAAGGCGACATGTGGATGGCCTTCTGCCTCGACCAGTTGGGATGAAACCTAGAGAGACAACAGGGGCAAGAAAAGAGAGAGAGAGTCAGTTGTTGTTTTGACCTGAAAAGCTGGGAACTCAACTCAAGATCAGTTTGTTTTTGTGTAATCCTGTTGACAGACGGGCACTCGGAGAGCTCTTTGCTGAGTTCAACAAATCCCCCCCCCCTGCCAAAAAACTGCAATGACTTCTTTGGTTCACACCCTTCCCGTGAGCTGAAGAGCCGCCCTGCAGCTTTAATCCTGCTAACAGACAGACAGACGTACGCTGGTGAAAACACAACCTCCTTGGTGGAGTTAACAACCCCCCGTAAGAAAAGCCGCTCATAAACTGGGTTTAGTCCTGACCGCTGAGATAAAGCTGAATGAAATGAAGCCGTGCAGCTGCGTGTCTGCTCACAGGGCGGCCGCAGCTCCAGCAAACCTGTGTGTGTGCGTTACGGCAGTGGAAAACACACGTGCGATCTGTTCCGCCACAGATAATCCAAACCACCTCGTGTGCCGAAAGACCTGGAAGGCAGTGTGATGTAAACAAACGTCAGATAAGAGTTTGTCAGTTGGAACTGTGAGAGATTAGCACATTGACTTCATCTGCACATTCTTCTCTTTTCATGACGCTTAAAGCGAGAAGCTGCGGCCCGGCCTGCCTGTGAACGCCAGTCGCCCTGTTTGACTCATTTCATTAAGCCTAATTATACTCGAGTGAAAAGAGGCTACAGCGGAGCATTAGAGGCAACTCCTCAGGGAGTCATAACTATTGTCTTCCTGTCACCACTCTCTGTCTGACGCAATGGAAAACTGCAGATCCTGCGTGTGGGGCCACGACCTCGAAGTCAAGTGGGTCATCTTCAAAAACAGAAATGATCATTCTGTCATGACTTGTCTTTGTAAACCATGAAAAGTGCCAGGATGCCAGCGAGCACCGACACGGGCTGTGATGGGGTGATGTGCAGCAGTGACTGGCTCAGATAACTGACCGTCGGTGTTCTCTCACACACATCACTTAACATTGTTCCCCCCTCGATAGCCGGCGTCACACGCCGCTACTCACGGCTAAATCTGTCTCCACCGGCAGCTGAATGAGACGCTCATCAGCTTCATATCCTATCCTTTCCCTTGTTGCTGAATAGCTGCACATAAATGATCCATGTTTAGTTTCTTTAAGATATCAAAGGGAAACCTTTGGAATGGAAAACTAGATTTATATTTGTAATAGAAAAAGACAGTCAATGAAGTCCAGCAGCATCTATCACAGACGTTGTTTGGGTGAACACCTGCATGGTTCACCCATACAAACTCATACAAAGTACACACATTCACACGCAGCATCGAGGACATCCCAGCATGGACTCTAGAGGAGCCAGGATTTGAACTAGGAACCTTCTGACCCGCTCTACCTTGTGCCACAGCCGCTCACAGTTTGCTCAACCAGTGGCGGGTGTCATCTTGATGCATCGATGGCCGGTCGATGAGAACTTTATCCCACAGTCCTGAACATCAGTCACTTCCCCTGCCCGGCGTGTGTGCGTCCAGACGACATGTGTTCAGACCTCGAGAACAACAACGAGACGTTAAAGGGTCAATAAATGGCTCCATAACAAAGACTCATGAGGTTGTGCGCCTTCATCCAGGGCATCAAACTGACAGGATGTAGCTGCTGGAAATGTTGTGCCCCTGTAGTTTTATCATTCTTCGGCCTCTGTTCCGTTTACTGCAACAATTAGTTCGTTGTTCAGTTTACGTGCTGCAGAGCAGACAGGGCCGGGCCTCCAAATGGATGAACCGGCTAGAAATGTGTTTTTATTAGTCATGTGCCTTTTTTTAGCATCGCTCCTATAGCTGGATGGAGAAGTGGAAAGAACACAGCAGCAGAAATGAGTTGATAGCGGCTGGGTGGAGGCCAGAGACGGTACACGTTCTCTTCAAGAGTCGGTTCCTGCACGTGTCTGGAGACTCGTGTGCTTAACCAGCGTTCACTACTTTGTGTTCGTGGTGCAGATGTGTTTGTGCTGCGGTGCGGTTGATGTTCTGCTGAGTTGGTGTGGTGACTGAGTGTCAGTGGAGTGTCAGCGAATTGGGAGCAAATGATGGGAGCAAATCACATGACACGGTTCCTTTGTCCGCCAAGTCACCTTTGACAGGCCACTTATTGAAACACTTTAAATTCAAAATTTCTACCCGAGAGAGGATATGACAAGACTTACTTTTACTTGTCTTGTTTTGTTCTAAATCAAAGTCAGTGAATTTACCATTTTCCGGAAGAATCTATTGAGAGACGTTCAAATACGTGTAGTATATTCTTTACTGTAGATTGATATGGAAGTGCTACAAAGGGTTAAAAGGGGCTCACAGTGCCGCTGGGACGTTTTCGATTCTCTTCTCACACCTAACGGACGTCTGACTCTTGTCTGGCACCACGTTCTCCTCAGCGGACATCTAACCCAGGTAGGTCTGTGTGTGTGTTCCTGTGACAGTCTACACGTAGGAGACTCACTGGGACTAATTGGGCAGGAGTGACAGGAGCAGCAGAGTGTCCCAGCCCCCAGCTGAGGACACTCTGCTGACCCACTAGTAAAGTGTGAAGTGGGTGAGATCTATTGTCCAGGATGATGAGCAGTTTTTATCCCATCCTTCTCTCCACAACCACCTCCAGGGGCTCCAGCTCTGCCCCCAGCACAGAGCCAGCTTTCCTGATGAGCTGATTGGATGAGATGAGAGATGAGTTCCTCTCGGCGTCTAGTGATGGTTCTGCGGGGGTTTGGCTGGAGAGAAGGGGAAGCTGGTGTGATGGTGTTCTTTCTTTGTTGTGGCTGCGGGCTGAGTGTGTCGGAGGCCGTCAGACGGCCACAGAGCCGCCACAGCCCCTCGCCCCTCAGAACCTGGCTGGCTTCCAGTAAGTGCTAGGAGCCGAAGCGCCTGACAGCAGCAAAGTGGAGCCCCAACATCTGTTTTCCCTCCCCATCCACGTTGTGCTAATGTTGCCCTGTAGCGGTGCTGCACAACTGAATGTAGATTCCACCTGCACCTACGAGCCGATACAACTCGAGCAATTAAATCCACATCACGTAAACAATTCACCTGGAAATAACCGCTTCAAAATGATTAGACTTATATCGCTTTCACTCGCCCCCGGCACCCAGAAAGCTTCCTCTTACACTCGGTGAGCAAACTGTCTTTGGGCCAGGGACACCCTGATGAGGCTAGCATTAGCATCACGCTACTGTCCTTTCTATTCCAACAGGACTTGTAAATGTTTAAGAAAACATTTTCATAAAAGTCATCATGAATCATGAATTTACTGGAACAACCACTGAACACTGGATGATACCACATACGGTGTGTGGAGGAACATGTCTGTTTGTTCCTTTTATCCATCTTTTTCCATATGTTTCCTATAAATCCCAGCTTATCAACAAATCTCTAGCCTCTGTGAAAAACGTAACTTTTATAAGACCATAGCCCTTCAGAGTGATGCAGCGTCAGTCCAATGCGCCCCACGGACCGAAACAATTAACTGAGACCTCTTTTAAGGATGAAGCTAAAGTTGTGCCACTTATTGTAGATTGCTTCGCAGACCCCCCCGAACAAAGACTCCGTTTGAGAACACGCTCTGTGCATGTTCAGGGTGAAGGTCACCGCAGCCGTGACGGAAGCTGAGACGTGTGTGTCGGTGCTGCCCCCTTTCTCTCTTCAAATAGTATACAAGTAGTGCGGTACTTTCCCCGCCCACATATCAACACCTCGCAGAGGAGACACTGCTGGTGCCAAACAAAACTGTGTCATACGCACTGTTTAAAATTAGACTGGATTTCACAGTTTTCTTGTACAATAATAAACTACATGTCTTTTGGTTTTGGAACAGAGGGTTGGGATTTTTTCTTTTCGAGCATTTCATCAACCAAACCCATAAACCCAGTAAGTGGATCACCCCTGACGAGTCACGGGCAGCTGCACAGAAACAAAACCCAAAGGCGACAGAGAAATCACTACAAAAACACTCATTAGCCCATTATGTCCTGTCAGTTCCATCTATATTTATCATGTACGTTTGATTTAAATCATTTCATGTGAGCGGCTCTTCTTCGCCTCGGCTGCACACAGAAAATTCCCCGTTGCCATAAAAGCACTGAGTCAGATCCAACCCACCACATCTAAAATTTCCCGCTGCACTTCAGCCGGTGTGAAACCGACGTCGGCGACGGTTCAGACCTCATGTGTCTCCGACGTATGTTGACATGGACGCCAAAAAATAATCCAAAATCTTCGCTGACCGATATCATTGGTCCACCCCGGCAGCGCGGTTGTGTTGTTGTCGAGAGGCTTAAGGGGAGATTTTGAAAGAAATTCATTTTGACTGCCAAGATTAGAGGTTTTTGTGGGGCAACATTTGGAGATTAATACGTACAGCACTCAACGCAACAACAGGGGCGCAGCTTGTAAGAGACCGTGAGTTGAGAGACGACTGCATATGGACCTGATTAGGACAGAGACTGGGGAGGCTTGTCGACATGTTTCCATCACCATGGTAGTGTGTGTGTGTGTGTGTGTGGGAGGCTACATTTCTTTCTGTTGTGAATACGAGGTACGAGACTTTCCTGGAGTGATTGCCTGGAGCCGTCGAGCGAGGGAAAGACACAGAGCAGCTGGGAGACAAAAGCAAATGAAATAATCAAAGAGTCTGGGAGGAACGCAGACGGGCGTTAGGAGCGGCGGGGATGTTCCAGTCATCTACACTCGCCGCCGGTGGTGGGACAACAGGGTTGACGCTGACCGTACGGGCAGGATGAGAAGGGGCCTTCAGGGGTCCTGTGTGTTTCTTGGCTTCGTGCTGAATAGGACCCGAGAACCTGCTTATCACCTTAATGAAATGTCCTGGCACACGCCTTCCTTTCATTTCCTGCACTTTCTTTATGATCGACTCCATATTTTCAGTCGACCCGCTCAGCTGCTTTTCATTCAGCAGGAACATGACCCATCCACAGGGGAAGGTTGTGTCTACGAGCCAGGAGGTGGATTTCCACCGTTGTTGTTTGGATCGGCGCTGTCGGCACTGTAAATAAAATCAGACGATGGCGTGTTTCTCTGGAGCATCGAAGCCAGGGGTGTCAGACATAGGACTGCAGAGGGTCTAATGTCATCTGGCCCCGGAATGAATTTACAACAGTCAAAGTGACATAGAAAACATCAACTATTTGATAAATTTGATTAAAAAAAATTCAAGTTGTCTTAATCATAAAGTGAAACACATGTTTTTTAGTTCCAGATACCTGTTACTAAATGTTTAACATGATATTGCTGATTGCACTTACTGAGATGAAGTTGTGGCCCCTGAACTAACATGTGGAACGCAGCTATAAATCCCGTCCAAAGACTGAAACACTCTCACCTCATGCTGTGTTTATCTGCTCTCACCTGGAGACAAGCGATTCAGAATTGCTCACGAGCTCGGTGCCTGTCAAGATTACGACGGCGAGTGTTTGTACCCGATGGATTATCACCTTCATTCTGCTCCCTGTCACTCGCCTGACGCACGCAGGAAGAGACGGAGGTGTTTGTCTGGAAAGGATCCATCACACATCAACGCATGGTTTCTCATTGTGTCTGTGTCTTCCCTCCTTGTTTGCTGCAACCAGGCATCACGAGTGGAGTCCGACTGTGTGTGGTGGGAATTACGCAAACAAGAAAACAACGGCACAAAGGGGTCGTGAATAGACGAAATCCACCCTGTAAAAGCTAGTTTTAGTCAGAATACGCTGAAAGAAAACTGAAGCTAAATCTGACATATCTGGAAAATTCTGCCAGGGAGTCGACAGAGGTGTCATGAAAAATAACCACTGAATAATAAGGACGGCTAATTCAAGCAATGCAGTACACTGTGTATCATGTGTAACTGTCTGAACATTAACAGTAACAGCTTCTTTTAGTTTCCTGCGCCTGAATTTCTGGCGATGTTGCATAAATGCCGCACAGAAACAGAGACAGCTTTTGTGTCTGTCGGCTTCCTGTCAGAAACACAGACTTCCTTTTCAAGTTGTGACGATCACCTGAGCCAGCAGACGTGTGCGTTCAGTCCCTCGTGAATCTGAGGCCGATCAAGTCATCACGTGATGATGTCTGCGGCCTGCCAGCGTTCACCTCACGTCCAGCTGTCACCAAATATTGACACAGAGCTGATGCTGAGCAGATGTGTGCGATGTAAGGAGGACAACGTGTGCAGACCACCCCCTCTGCAACCACATACCCACACAAATGCACTCCCAGCAGGGGGCCTTTCCCCAAAACTGCAGATTAACCAGAGCAATCAGTGTGAGGGCTCCACCGCCAACCCGAGCCCCAGATCCCCCTCGTGACCCCCCTGAGGTACTTCAGAGCTACAACAGCCCTGCAAATCTTTCTTCTCACGCAAAGAGCAGAGCTGCGATTGGTCGATTGTCGCTGAAACACCGAAGCCTTCGGTCTTAGGTGTCCATTTCAATGACTTGTCAGGGGGGTTGTTTCGGTGTGGCTGCACATGGGATTCACGAAGAACTAGCGCATGAACAGCTTATTTTTGGAACGCAAACAACTCGGTTTTCACACAAATTCTGTCATCTGCACTGTAAGATAGAGATGCACGTTATATACAGGTTCTTTACACTACCCACCCAACATGAACGCTGGAATAATCAGTCCTGATTTCAGACAAAACAATCTCATGAGAAGCAATATCACTGGCAGGACTTTCCAAGAGTAGCTGTGAGGTCCGTCAGTCAAACAGAGTGTTCAGTGTACAGTCAATGGCCGGTGTCACGGCCTCCATCGTCTCCATCATGCTCAAACAGTCCTGCGTTGTGGCTTGAAGCCAGCGCGTCTGTCCTGCAGACACCAGGCTGTGTCCCGGAACACGGAACACGCATGTCGCCCCGAGTCAGTCTGGCTCTGGAAGCATCCGGACGGCTGTAGCATCTGTGTGGACGCTGTCGTACATCACATGCCCACTCTGACGCACTGACATCGGGCTTACAGCAGCGGGGAGGGGGAGTGTGTGTGTGGGATTAATGCCAGCTGGCCCCGTATGTGCTCACGTACAGATCAGTACACGTCTCTCTGCCCGCGTGGCCCCGGCTGCAGCGCAGGCCGCGTCCCTGTTGGTGGGATTGGGGGCAGTGGGCTCCAGATTAGAGCCCCGATCCAGAGGAAGTTTCCTGCTGCGTGCTGCAGAGTAACAAGAGGTATCGTCCGTTAAAGCACTGCCAAAGCGGTGTGGCACGGCGGGCAAAGTCACACGTTGAAAGCCAGAGGATCTGGTTAAATCCTCTGGCGCTCACACGAGTCGAGCGGGAGCACAGCCGGCGTTAAGTGAGCGTGGGATTTCTGACTCGGAGCTCAGTGTGCTTTTCCTGCACAACTGGCTTGAATGAAGGGAGTTCTTGATTTGATTTAAACGGAATTGGTTCTGTGGCTAAACTGTGGCACGCTTTGACCTTAGAGAGACGTGGTACGTTTCAGAGTGTGGACATCGTGAACCTCGTGTGGACAGAACAACCTGAGGAGAAGATGAATATATTCGTCTACAGTTTCACCATCCACATGCCATCAAAGCGTGACACACACACACACACACACACACACACACACCCTCAGAGCGGTGGGCGGCACCTGGGGAGCAGTGGGTGTTGGGTTCAGGGAGCAAAGCTGCCGGTTCTCATCCCATCCATCAAATCCTGAGAACTGATCCCAGTTCCTCTTCAGTCGATCAGCAGCACAGACAGACGTATACAGGTGAACGCATCCCTGGATGGAGCTGCTCACAGTGACTAGCTCAAGCTCAGGAAATGACTCACACAGGATTTTACCAGATTACCTTTCACGCATCGGCGGGAGC
>CAAKHB010007411.1:30088-44407 GCA_901007665.1 Aeoliscus strigatus | reverse complement strand
GGGGGTTCTTTAGGGGGTTCTCTACTTTGCGTCTGCTTCAGAAATAGATCCTCACAGGGAATACAGAACAGTTGCTGAACATATGTTTTCACTTTACACCACACCAGATAGTGTGTGACAGGAGAACGTCTGCTGCTGCTGCAGTAAAAATGTTCCACCTGAGATACTGGTCATACTGACGAATAAATCCTGGGTGACATGACTCAGCTGTGTGTTAGTGTGACAGAAGGAAAGTAATGGCAGGACAGTAATGAAACTATTAAATTCATGACACATTGGGTTCATTTCCCAGATTCACTCACATTCACTTATTGCATTTCAAAATGGGGTGTGGCCTGTGAGAATCATACTGGCATCTTTCAATGGTCCAAACAAAACTATAGTTTTGTTGATGTTCCTCTATGCTCTGCCACCATGTGAAGCTTCTTCTGATCATGCAATACAGCTCATAAAGTTCTCCAACTAAAGTGGCTCATGAGGTTCTCTAACTGATACAAGTCCTCTGGCTCAGGATGTTCTCCAGCTGATAAAGCTCTAATACCCTAATATTTACATTATGCAGTTCCAGCTCATCACTACTCAGTTTGGTTGCAGACACATTACTTTCCCTTACATTTCAGAACCTTCCCGATATGAATAGAGTCGTCATAGTAACAGCTGCGTGAAACTGGCCTGATGTTGTTTCATATGCCACACAAACAAAGAGAGAGAAGCAACAACGAAATCAAACACCAAATACAATGTCTCCACTTCATTGATGGACAACAGTGATTTTTTTTACGCACATCAGACATGTTAAATGAGCATGATCAGGATTAAAGAAAGGTCACTGTAACGACTGCTGTGTGTCATTTATTGTGTGTCCATCATGTGCTGTGTGTCCATCGTGTGTTGTGTGTCTTTCCTGTGTAGATGTGATTCTTACCTGAGCAGGCTTTTTCTGGACGACTTGCTGTGGCTGCAGACAGAAGACAGAGAGGAGACTTTGATGTAAATTCACAGTAAAATCTGAAAAAAAAAATAGTGTCATATGGTATCATACTGTAAACTGCAATACAATCTGGGAGGGGGGAAATTATTACTGTAATTTAACAGAATTCCGTTATTTACAAGAATTTACTGTAAACAGCAATGCATCTTGGGAAGATGAAAAAAGGGAAAAAAGAGAAGGGGAATGCAGCAAAGATTTTGTTTAATTTTTTTTTTTGGCAAAAACTTGAATGAAATGTGTTTTATTTAAACTAAAACTTTGGAGCAGATCTGTGAGTCTGTGAGTGAGACACAACAGCACTATTTGCTCAGCCTCTTGTGTCCAGAGCTGCATTGACAACCTCCGATGAGTAGGTACACCATTTTTTTTTCAACCAAAATATCCTGGCATAGCATCATCCCTATCTAGGAAATAAAATGAAAAGATTTTAATCCTGTTCAATTTTCTGCCTTTCAGTACAGTGTTAGCTGGCAAATATTAGTGCATTTTAGCCTTAAAACAGCAAGTTGTTCGCAAGTTTAAAGTCAATTTGAAGGCTTTGTACATATACATGAGTTAAGGATTGGAGTGGGCGCTCTTTGCTCCATCGTCAACTTCTCGGAAATGGAGTGAGTGCTCGTCTCGTTCAATTGCGGTTCAATCAGATCTCTCTCTTCTCCTCTGTCATGGTCCCACACAGTTCCCACTAAGTCACTACATTTTACTGAACAGACTTTAGTTTGACATGTCTCATTCATAGAGTGAGGTCCCCTGAATGAAGAATGTTTTTGTCGTTTGACATTGTTTTTCAGAAGTTGCATTGATATAAATCCACAGAGGGGCACAAAAGCAATTATGAGACGGTGCGGAAGAGTGGAAAAATGGTGACGAAGAAGGCAACATCGGTGAATCCACATGTCTGCACACTCATCAAAAAGCTGAGTGACTTCAAGTGGAACTTTGTCGGAACATGCATGCATGCACTCACACAACAGTTGGATAATTGTTTTGTGTTCACTCTAAGTTACAGTGATTAAGTAGTTTATTTGATGTTGGTATATTGAATAAACATTTGAGAAGGAGCTGCATAAATGTCCTCTTGTCATTTTCATCCTTACTATTATAGCAGTACGCGGTGGGGGTACTGTAAAGTACAGTACTTTACTTTACAGTAGTACACTGCATGTTCATTTACAGTAATATACTGTAATTCTAAAATACAGCAATAAACTTGAAACAATAAATTGACAGTAAAGGGCTTTAGAGTGCAGCTGCTGTGGTTTCATTCATTAACATAAAGTTCTCCTGTCTTTAATGCACCACTGATGTTAATACACACACACACACAGAAACCTTCACACACTGTCAACAAGCATCGGGAGCAGGTGTGTGTGCCTGTAACCATGGCAACCAAGTAAATTCAAATAACTGAAATTGGTGAACAGCCTGTCAAGACAAAGCTGTGACTTTCACACACACACACACACACACACACACACGTCCCCCGTGACTCCACCCACCTCCCCACCAGCCAATGTCCTGCAAGAGCTCCAAGCTGCACCTATCAGGTCCCACTGCACCGATTAGGGGAATTTGCCGAAGGGACTTTGTGGAGGAAAAAGTGTCCATGCCTACATTCCTGCCTACAAGCAGCCTTTTGTTGTGTGTGTGTGTGTGTGTGTGTGTGTGTGTGTGTGTGTGTGTGTGTGTGTGTGTGTGTGTGTGTGTGTGTGTGTGTGTGTGTGTGTGTGTTGGGGGGACTGCTGTTTGAAGTAAAATCTGTTCAGTGAATGCTAAACACAGTTGGTTTAAGATAAAACATTCAAACAGGAAGTCAAAGTAACACAGATCACAGATACTCCACCAGTACTCTATCAATACCTGATGAATACAGACTGATGGAGCACGTGATCACTGATCCCATGTTCGCAGGAGCTGGACCTAGAACAGGAACATGTTGTGAGTAAACGTTTCCTCGATGCACAAACACACAAATGTCTGCTGAAGGAAGACCTTGGAGACCAGGGAGACAAACTTCCTGACTGCCTAACTGTCCTCTACGGATGCCCTCCACAAATGGATGCGTGTGTCTTCGGCTTCTGCATCTGATCTATGAGCATTGAGTCACATATTTATTTCATGTTTAGTTTGATTTATTATGAGCATTTTATTGAACAATGCAGATACTTGCTGGAAGAAATTAATTTAGCCTCGAACATGGAATGTTATTCATTCTCTTGTTATTCATCTCATCATGTTGCAGTTAGTGCGGTCACTCTCACTTGAAAGCAACAAAGACAAACACTGAGAACAAGAAAAACACACAGGTTCAACGCAGAGCGATGCAGACGCACACGCAGAAGTAAAAACACTCAAGACGGCGTAGGACGGCGAGTAGACAACAACATACACTACCAGTCAAACACACAATTGAATACGAATTTCTGTGCAAATTTTTAACCGGTAGTGTAGACTGAGCGTCAACATAGAAGCACCAGTCCAGTTGTGCTGCATCAATATGATCATCATCCTTATTGTTGTGTCCAGTGGCCAATACACCCACACACACACAGGCATCCTTTCTCTATAAACACAAAAGAACACTACAAACAAATAAGTGTGAAAATTTCAACAAGGTAGTAGTGTCTCAAATCAAGCAGTGCCATCAAACACTTACCGGAAATGACTGTCAACATATACGTTCTTCTTCTATTACGTTTTTAAAGGCGAAATGCAAAGGGACGTTCTAGCCTTATCAATGACATTTGACAGCACGTTTTCCTGAAAAAATTAGCAAGTAAGTGTTTTATTGTATCATGATTGTTGTTGTGTTGTGCTGTATAAAAAAAGGAATGTTTTCTCACGTCATTTACGCTGCCATCGGCTCCGTCCTCTTTCTCCTCCTGGCTGCAAATGTACCTGTATTTATGACTTACATCGATATAATGCAGTGATAGCCACCGTGGTGATGGTCATGGTGCTGCTTGTGGTGTTGCTGTTGTCGACTGCCATATCGAAAAGTGAAAGGTACGTCATTAACATGGCAACCATTGAGCCACACTTAACATTCTGGCTGTTTGGATGTGCCATTTGAATGTGCGTAGTACACTACAATTTCTTGTGTACTCAAAATATTAAGTCAAAATATTAAGTATAGAAGTATGTGATTTGATACACATTACTACTACTAAAGCCACATGTTTGAACACATGGATGACAGGAAGTGATGTAGGTTATATGATATGATGGTGGAAATAGATTTGATGTGTGTTGTTAATGTCTGACTTGTTTTCATACAGTAGATAGCTGCTGACAAGCCACATACTGCATGTAGTAAGTATTGCTGGCACCAGTTCACTGACCATTCAATGAATAGATCCTAAATTCCCCAGCTTAAGTTCCATGGCAAGGTTCCATAATATACTGTGTGTGCATGTGTGTGTGTGTTTTACAATGTGACGGCTGTGGGATAAACATCTTCTTGTTTGGTCCAGCACAGATTGACAAGTGTGTTTTTTGGTTTTAACCTCTATCCAGGGCCTCTGTCCTGAACCTCTGACCCAGTGGCCGTGGTAACCAAATGACCTGAACCTCTGACCAGCACGTCTGATCAGGAAACTCTGTCTTGAACCTGACCTGAACCTCTGAACAGGAACCTCTGACACAAAACTCTAACTAGAACCTCTGAGCAGGAACCTCTGTCCTTAAACCTGACCAGATCCTTTGACCTGAACCAGTTAGTAATGAGCATCTGTAAACTAGCACTTGACCCGACTGTACAAGTACCTGTCTTTTGTGATTTGCGCTAGTGCTGCAATCATCTCATTTCTCCCGATATGATGTGTGTACAAAAGGGCCTGAAATACTTAATACATCAACTGCTAAACGTGCAAGGTGGTGGTGACACATTAACGTCGGTTCCTTTCTAATACACCAGATATTATGCACTGCCCATTTATTATGTTTACCTCAATGAATATGCAATATGGGGCATTTTTACCCAAGTGAAAAATACATGGAGGAGAAAATGCAAATGTCAGTTTAGCGGACACATTATGATATATCAAATCTGAGGGCAGTACTGGGTCGCTAACTGTGTGTAACTGGTGAATACCTGACCTTCTCAGGTGTTATTTATAGGCACAGATATTGTGGTTATTGCCAGAAACTCCAGGCTTTCACAATGTTGTGATTAGTAAAATGGAAAGCCTTTATTGTCACTGTAACGAGTACAGTGAAATTTTACATCAAGACAAAATCCACCAATCTTTGTGAATTTAGTGAGGCGTGTGTAAATGGTTTCCGTGTTGTGGGTGATCATCATAATTGTGTGCAAATGACAACAGGTACTAAATTGGTGGAGACAGACATATTTAAATGAGGGTTTTGCATGTGTCACAGAGAATCTTAAAATTTCTAAGACGGCGGTTCATAAGAACAACGTCAAGCAGCAGACACTGGGGACAACAAAGCTACAGACTGGCAGGGGCAGAAACAACCCTCAACCCTGACCAGGATGACTGTCAACTCATTTGAATGTCACTCAGAAACCATAGGATGACATCAAGTGACCTCCAAAAAGAATGGCAAATGGCAACTGGGGTGAAGTGCACTGCAGGAACTGTTAGAAATCGGCTAGTCATGTACAGCTAGAAAAAAGCCCTTCATCAGCAAAGAGCCAGGTGAGGTTTGCAAAAGACCGATTGGACCCTCTCGGACTGGAGTAAGGTAATCTTCTCTGATGAGTCCAATTTTCAGCATTTCCCAACACCTGGTCGTCTAATGTTTAGACGGAGACCTGGAGAGGCCTACACGACACAGTGTCCTGCACCTACTGTGATATTTGGCGGAGGATCGATGAGGCTGGAATTGGGCAGATTGGTCTTTGCGAAGGACGCATGAATCAAGCCACATACAAAGTTATCTTGGAAGAAAACTTGCTTCCTTCTGCTCTGACAATGTTACCCAGCTCTGAGGATTGTTATTTCCTGCAGGACAATGCTCCATGCCACACAGCTAGATCAATCAAGGTCTGGATGAAGGACCACCAGATCCAGACCCTGTCATGGCCAGCCGAATTATTTTGACCATTTATCATTTTCTGCAAATTAATACTCTAAATGACAATTATTATTTGGAATTTGGAAGAAATGTTGTCAGTAGATTACAAAATGAAACAAAAATCTTTATTTCACTTAAATACATACCTATAAATAGTAAAATTGTAAATACCGACAATTTTGCAGTGGTCTCTTAAATTTTTCCAGAGCTGTATATATAAACACATTACAGCTACAGCATATATCCAGAAGAATTGCAATATGGGAGGCTATCAGTGAGAAAGTAAATGCTGTGGGGAGAACAAGAAGAACAGCAGATGAAGTACATCATACAGCTTGGACTCAGAAACCCATAATATAACATCTGCAATAAAATGGGGTGAACTGGCAAAGGAGAACCCCCTCTCTCTGATTGATTGCTGTCATTGAGTATACCAGGACGCTGGTCAGCACTGCATTTAGACTGACAAAGGCCATTCAGCAAGGCTGGAATGGAAGGCTGGCAACTTGGGGATCTTGAAGATATGGGGTGCAGGCAGTCACGTTTTATAGCTTTTAATGCATCCCGAGTGTGTGGGAATTGGATGTATCTACCCATTCAGCGTGACATAGTATTTAAGACGTGAGACAGTACACTGGAGAAACTGCTCTGGGAGATGCCAGCACTAATAGTGATAGTGTGCTGGAAAGATCCAGATGCAAGGGAATGCAAAGTTGCAACAAGTTTTGCCATAGAAGGTATGACATGACTCCTTTTTGTGACTGGCTCCAAATTGTCCCTTACTTCATCCAGAAGCTCCAACATTGGGTAGCCTGGGTAGCTGATACGTCTCAATTATTTTTTTATCCGTCATTTAAAAAATCTTGATGCAAGTAGAAAAGATTTGTTCTCTGCTATGTTTTTGGTTGTGCCTACATCTCCTCATTGCCACAATAACCGCAGCCATGTGTGTGCAAATCAGCCACTGCAATCAGTCACAGTTTTGATAAATCATATGCACACGGTAAGTATTGTTTTTTTAGAATCAATCTTTACATGAAAAGATTGATTCCAAGTCCACTTTTACAAGAAATACTAATACTTATATGACACTGAATCTGTAATCAATTTTATAATAAAAGTGAAATCTTGTGCCGGATATGGAACTACTTTTCCTTCTAGCTTCCACTTCCGGTCACGCTCAGCAGCTCACACACTGATATGCTTGTCACCAGCAGTTGTCTCAGTCAGACACAGCGCAGAGAGTAAGAGGAGCACAGTTTCACAGCAGTAAACTCAAATGAAGCTACTTGTGACTTGTGCAGAAAATGTCTCAGGTATTGTAGTAATAACACAAATCTCATCAAATACTTAAAGGTGAACCACAGTAAAGAGCACAAAGACTTGCAGCAGAGGAGAGTGAGAGAGTGACCCTGGATTTACACCGTTTGCATGTGCGTTGCGTTGCGTTGCCGATCCATCTTTGCTCCGTCAGCGTGCTCCGTCCATTTACACCGGATGCGTTTCACCTGCGGTGTGGCTCCAGTCCGTCAGTCACGTGACCGAAAAGTTCCCACGGTGAAAACACGTACAATCGCGCGAAACTTCATGTATGTGTGATAAATCCAGGAAGAAACACAAGTGTCTCCGGGTGGAGAAGCAGAGGAGGGTCGGACTGGCTTGTGTTTTTTTTGCTTGTTTCTTGCATGTGACTTTTTTTCGGTGTTTTGTGCTTTTACCATGGGAAAGTAGCTCGTTAGTAAATAAATACTTAATAAACGTACTGTGTTGAAAGTACTGATGTAATAGTGTGAAATACGATCTGGCGTCAACGTTGAGCGTTTTATTCTGAAAAGTAACCGGATGTTTTATTTTGTTTCTGTGTGGATTTTCCTGCCCCGCTCGATGGATTTTGTGCAACACAGTCGGTGTAAATGGACACATTGACTAGAATGGAAACGTATTTGATCCGGCGCCATGCCGGATCGGACACGCAACGCACACGCAGCCGGTGTAAATCCAGGGTGAGAAGAAGAAATAAGAAACAGACTAAAGGGGATCAAGTCAACATTGTTGTTGCTAACAAAAACATATGAATGGGAAATGAGAGACAATGTAGAATGTGACCTTTGTTCATGTTCAAATTCTGTCAAGAAGAAGACCACTCAGAATTATGTCGAGAGAGAGATTGTTTTTGTGGGATTTGCTCAGATTTTCAGTTGACCCGTTGATTTGCACAGACTGTCTTTAAATGCTTTGATTAAAGAGAAATGTCTGATATTTCGCAACTTCTTTAATTCTCATACAGAGGTACAAAATACGTTTTTTATAATCAGTCATACAGTCATAACTTTTCATTGTAAAAGTCATCATTTTCATATTCACAAGTAGGACATCTATAAGTATCTGTATCAGTATTGCATTGGCAGCCTGTGCATGCCTAGGCCTTCAGTTGCTAAAGAAACCATCTTTTTATGCAGAAATACATTATAAGGGTCTGTTCCATCACCTACGTAGATAACTCATGTGGCCAGAATACATGACTTTAATGAAGAAATAAGGTTCAAAAGTCGAATACAAAACACATAAAATCATCAATAATAACATCGTAAAACTGCAACATGTAGGAAAATAGCAGCATTTTACACCTGATTATCCTGATTATTTGTACACAAAGTCCTTCCTCTCTTTCCTCAAGAAGAGTTCAATTACTCTGTCGTCGAGATTGTCTGTGCGTTTTAGGTCCATCAAGTCCTTTTCTATGACACAGTCTGTCATTTCCCTATTTTTCATCACCTTCTGTGACCTGGTCACTCAGTTATAGATACACTCTCTTTCAGACTGCGCAGATGTGCGACTCAAAGCGGATGTCCGCAAGTCTTGTGCACGCAAACCGCAACATTGCACACAATGACAGAGTGAAAATATTGCAAAATTATTGTTATAGTTACTCAGGAGTCAGAAGTCAGAAGTCCTGATGCCATGTGCCAAAGGATGAGCAGATAAGAACAACACATACACCCATACCCCCAAATGGCACCCCCCTTGACAGCCAGACTCCAGTTTACTAATTACCAACACACACTCAAATCTCCATCATCTACCATTCATCTGTCAAACCCGCAACATGTATTTATATTAAGAAACAAATTAAGTTAATTATTCAACAGTGGTTATTGGTTATTACAGATGTTCTTCATATCTACAAGTACTTGTGTTTTCTGAGCAGAGCAGTTTATCATTTTCCTCCAATGACAGGATGCAGAAGTTGAAAACTTTGGACCTTTTATGAAAGTGCATTCAGAACTGTAATTATTACAGTTGATAGTACTACAATGATGTTGTTGCAGCGGCTCATGTAGAAAATAATGAGCTCTGTTGAAGCATGAAGTCCAGTGAAGAGCAGCCATCTGGCAGCAGGAGACAGACAGTGGTGTCCTCAGCTTTTGAATGAGTCCTAACTGAAAAGGAAACTGCATCTTCAGCACCTGCTCATCAGACATGACCTGTAGCTTCAAGCAGGAAGGACAAGACTGACCTACAGCAAAGTTCAAGAATTTACAAGAAAGTAGTGGGGATGCATGATAAAATGTCTCTTCCAGGTGTCATCGTCTTCCCCATCAACCAGTGATAAAGCTTTTCTCTATCACGTGATGTACTGCAAGCAGCAGGCGGAGAGAATCAGACAACTATAGTCACAACCTTATCACATTACAAGGTGTGTCTTGTCCTCGTGACAGCGCCACAAAATAACACAAAAATCCTGTACAATTACCTTCAGCACAAAGTGACACAAGAAATCTGAACACATTTAAGGCTGACAACACAGACATTTCAACACAATAATCAGCAGCGGACAAAAGACAAGGCAGAAGTGGACAATTTTTCAGCATCTGATTTCCGTACCAGTCAAACAATGTTCTGCTTGTGCATGTGCTAAATAAATATTTCTCAAATATCTGTTATATAAACATCTGCAGCATGTATCTAACCCCTTCTCTCTGCCTGAGTTCTGGTGCCACCCAACCTGCAATGTCCGCCACTCAATCTGGAGAACCGCTTGACCTGCTGACACTAGACAACCCACCCATCCCCAGTGCCATAATCTACTGAACCGCCTCCTCATCCTCTCCATCTCCAAAGTTTCTCCATGGCGCTGACATCTAACCCCGGACAGACATGGACTAATAACACTGTTGGACTCTTAACAACCTTACATACATTCTTGGACCTTTTATGATTGTTTATTAGCCTTCACAAGCTGACCTGTTCACTGCTTCTCATATGCTCATTGTCTGTGCATGCAACACCTACTGCTGGTCTGCCAGTCCCAGGGAGAGGGATCCATTTTTCCTTACCCTGATTGAGGGTTTAGGGCAGAGGGTGTAGCCATGTGCAGACTGTAAAGTCCATCTACACAATTGTTAATTGTGACGTTGGGCTATAGAAATTGAAATTGATGATAGAAGTTGAATTGAATTGAATTGAATCATGTATTAGTCTGAATGATCTCGATTCTAAGCAAACAAGAATGGTGCAGCTCTAGAATGCAGTATTTGTGCTGATATGAGTGATGTGGTATGACATCAGTGGGACAAAATAGGGTGACACTTCATGTGTGACATACAAACTGACTGCAGTTTGAGCTCAGTTAGGACAAAAGGACTGGACACATGGATGGGTTCTCAGGTTTAGAGAATATGAAACATGAATATGAAACTTCCGACAGCTTGCAATCTCCAAAAATTACAAAGAAAAAATAACACTACGCAAAGTAGCATGTAGCTCCTTACCCAGCAGCACAGTTAATTCGTAAGCAACTGAGTTTGCTTGAAGATGTTTCACCACTCATCCAAGAAGCATCTTCAGTTCTGAACTGACTCCAAAAAATGTTCCAGGTCGACTTTGACATTTGTGACACAAAATCATATTCCCCTGAGAGCACAATGGAGCAGCTATTTGAGCCAAAAAAGCATATACTCCACATCTACACATGTTTACAAGAAAAAGACAGTAATTCTTACTGATAAATCCTCAGATACTGAAGCCAATGAAGACAAGCCAGTGAAGGTAATTTACCATGTCCCATATTCAACATATTTCACTTATTACATAGATTAGGAACAACAAAGATGTATACATGTTGGATGTGAAAACATTTTTGAAACATTTGATAATTTAATCAGGGTTGAATCAGCAGTCCATAGTACCACATGCTGAGAATAGGGATAAAGCTATTTAGTCATGCATAAATCTAAAAGATACAAGATACATTTGAACAGATAATGAACAGTATTCTGACCATGTGTAGGCATGTGCTTATCAGTCTTTCTCTTGAAAAAAAAACAGAAACTAGGATTCAAAAGAGCTGGGATTAGTGTTTACCTTTGTCTCAAATGTATGAGCTTTGAAAAACTATTAATGTGCTCTCTCAGGAGTGAAAGTCAATGAAGAGATACAGTACCACAAAACTCATGAGATAAAAAATATAATTAATTAATTATATTAATTAATGGAGCTGTGGTGCTCCATTACCTTTACGTTTGGCCATTTTTAATTGATTTTTTTTTCCCCTTTTACATTCATTTTGTATTTAACCTCACGTCGTTTGATCACATGTTAATAGGAATATGAATACACTTTATTGTCATTGCACACAAGTTACAACAAAATTGCATGTAGGGGTCACTCTGCACCAGGAAATAAAAGGAAATAAATAAATAACCATTTATAATAATTAACAATAATTAATTTCCTAATCCAATCATTTTAATTATTAAAATACAAATGTGTTCAAATTATGCAATGATGTAATTTAGCGACTTCTAGTAACTTTTAGAACAGCAAATAGCAACTTTCCTTACTAAGGAGTAACAATTGAGTTTGGAATTCAACTCTAACGGTTGTTACTTACCCATTTCCTGGGCCGCCCACGGGGTCTCTTCTCCCCAGATGTCTCCGCTTTCTGTGAACAAATAACCATCATGAATTCCTGTCACTTAATGACACAAAAAACTGTTGATCGGAGCAGAGAGACTATGTGTCTGTAAATGAATAAAAACAGACGTCTGCAACAGCTTCTCCGACCTGGGGGAGCCACGAAATCACTTCCATGAGCCAAGATGCAAACACACACACACACATTCACACACTGGTGACACAGCATCAGGAGACATTCAGGTTTCTGTGTCTCATGAACACATGGACTTGGACATGGAGAAGGCAGGATTCGAACTTGGATATGCTGGTGAGTCATCAAACAGATGTGTGCGCTATCTGGGCCGGTTACAGTTCATAAAGTTAGTGTCTCTCCTACCATTATATTGGGGAGAACATTTTTATGCAGCCCAGATCCCAACTAATGAACTGTATTTATTTATCATCTTTTTTACATGCGCTACAGTTCTCCTGCTCTCTGGCTCACGCATGGTGGAGTTCAACCTGATGCGCGCCTGATGAATCATATCGTGATTATCCGATCGTAATCAGATAAAAACATGAGATATGTACTATCGTGACAAAGCCTCTCCTCACACAAATTCTACAGTGCAGCAGCACCAGCACATCCACACACACAACAAACACACCTTCACATCAATCCTCACAAATTAACTTACCACTTTATATGAGAAGATCGCTGATTTTCAGACTCAAGTCTACTCAGAAGCCCCCCCACCCATCAACCCACACACACACACACAGAAAGATAACCTGATCATCTCCATTGAGCCATCATCTCCCGTTTTTCTGTCAAACTTTGACCATCATCACTTCCAACTCTGAATAGTTTATGATAATGAAATAATTCATCACACTTATTAATGCTTGACCTATTATTATTAGTATTATTATTGTTGTTGTTGTTGTTGTTGTTATTATTATTATTAGTAGTAGTATTTATCAAACATGTTGTTTGTTTACTCAGTGGAAATAGAATATGAAGTCCCTTGTGTCTGTTATCTTCAGACTTTTTATCTTCAGACAGTCTGAAATCACAACATTAAGTACAATAATCAATTCAGTCTCTTCATCAGCTTGAAGCCCAAATTAAATTCTGTTCCATCAGCCCCACCAGATTTATTTGACAATATCCACACTACAACCAAACTGTATTAAAATGTATATTCTGAAAAGTATATTCTGGCTGGTAAAGGACAGATGTGAAACCACAAACATGGTCTCAATTAGCAAGAACCAAAAGAAGTCAGAAAGTGGAGGGACAGACCCCCACAGGCTTGCGCATCAGAAGAAGGTCTCCTGCAAAAACACCACAGCAGTAAGTCATTAGCTCTGGCGGCGTATATGACTCTACCATCTCCAGCCAGAGATATGGAGTCTCTGGCTGGCAGCAAGATAGCTCCAGGTCCTGGATTGTTATGAATGTTTCATGATGACCAGCACCTAGCTGCTACCAGTGGTGTGCAGTGATGTTGCTAGGTATGCATCCTGCATCCATGACTAGATTCATCATTTCATCATTTCAGATTAAAATCTGAAATGATGTGGCAAACCCACTATCCACGCCAGGGACACACCTAATGGCACTTTTCTACTACTTACTTCCAGCTTGGCAAGGCTCGACGTCACATTGCGAAGCTGTCACGACAGCATTTTTTCAACATGACATAAACACATAAACGTTGTGGAATATGGAGGAGATGGAGAGGTTGAAATTGTTTGTGCAGCTTTGTAGCATGAACGAGAGAAAGAGTCAGAGCAACACAGAACTCTGCTCCGCTGCTCTCTCAGCACTCTCAACAGTTTAAGCTGCGAAAAATCACAAAAATGTCTGTGCTTCACTGACTTTTTCCCATTTGAATTTTAGTCATTTATTCTGGTGCTATTTATGTTGCTACAAAAATGCTATTTTACATGAATTATGTCATGCCACTGTGACACTTGTTTTGTGATAAACCTTTTCGAATTTCATTGTTTCATTTCAGATAAATTTTGAACATACATTAATATATTGGTTAATTATAACCATACATAGATATATGTACATATACATATATCATACCATACCACCATCAAAGGAGTTTCACACTAAAATTTAAGAAATAGAATAAATAGAAGAATATAACAAATATAAAAAAAAATATTGGGGACCCTCTGAATTTTGAGAGATCCACTCAAATCACCACCTGTGGGTCCCAGGGACTAACTACATTGAAACCTTTTCAAACTCATTGTGTGTGTGTGTGTGTGTGTGGGGGGGGGGGGGGGGGGGGGGGGGGGGGGGGGGGTTTTTTGGAAAAAAAGGGGGGGGGGGGGGGGGGGGGGGGGGGGGGGGGGGGGGGGGGGAGGAA
>CAAKHB010007409.1:31697-44738 GCA_901007665.1 Aeoliscus strigatus | reverse complement strand
GAAGCGGTTGTTTAGTTTCCCCCACGTACAGGTCAGTGCACTCCTCACTACACTGGACGGCGTACACTACATTGTCCAGCTTGTGCCTGGGTGTCTTGTCCTTGGGGTGGACCAGTCTCTGTCTCAGGGTGTTGCTGGGTTTGAAATGTACCGGGATGTTTTGTTTGTTAAAGATCCTCCTTAGTTTCTCTGATACACCAGAGACGTATGGAATGACCACACTCTTCCTCTTTGCATTGTTGTCTTCTTTGTTGGTGACCTTCTTTTTGTTTTGGAGAAGGTCCAGTCGGGGTATCCACAGTTCTTGAGTGCCTCCCTGACATGGGTTCTCTCTTTGTGTTTCCCTTCCGCCCTGGAGGGAACACTCTGAGCCCTGTGGTTCAGGGTCCGAATGACTCCTAATTTGTGTTCCAGCGGGTGGTGTGAGTCAAAGAGAAGGTTCTGGTCCGTGTGTGTGGGTTTCCTGTAAACCTCAATGTTGAGGCTCCTGTCTTCTTCTATTTGAACCAAACAGTTCAAAAAAGAAAGGTGGTTGCCACTGATGTCCTCACGTGTGATCTTGATGTTTTGGTCCACTTCATTGATGTGCTTGTTGAAGACTTCAACCTCCTGGGTCTTGATCTTGACCCAGGTGTTATCCACATATCTGAACCAGTGTGTGGGTGTAATTCCTCCAAAAGAGTGCAGCGCCTTGTACTCCACTTCTTCCATGTAGAGGTTTGCCACAATGGGAGATACCGGGGAGCCCATCGCACATCCATGTTTTTGCCTGTAGAATCTCTCCTTGTACTGGAACTATGTGGTATTCAGGCAGAGTTCAAGCAGGGCGCAGACCTGTTCTGGTGTGAGGTTGGTTCTGTCGGGAGCCAGGGAGGGTGAGCCGATACCAACACTCTTTTGTGTTAGGTAACGACCCAACTTAGTATTAGCAGGACTCCCCACTAGTCAGTTCAGAACTGAAGAAGCTTCTCGGATGAGTGGCGGAACGTCTTCAAGTAAACCAGAAGTCCAGTTGCCTACGATTTAACCCTGCAAGATACCATGACCTGGATGACTGAGAACCTTCACAGACAACCTTCCCTACCTCCTTTCTTACCTCCTTCCTTACCTCCCTACCTCTTTCCTGACCTACCTCCACAAGACCCTTCACGCTATATGCCTATACCTCAGGATGAGTGATACAATAGGGCAGAGCAGAGAATATGGTACTGATGGAGTGTTACTATGGGAGTAACCCCAGTGATAAAGAGGGTACATGCAGAGGATGTGGGAGAAATGGTTGCTTCGCTACCCTACATCCTCACTGACTAAAACAGCTCTTACCTCAGTGTTCGAATATCTGCAATAGGAAGTTACTATCACAGCTAGAGATTGATGAGGTGCAGCGTTGTACCTCATCCATGGTACAAATATGCCACGGCAAGGGGGAGCCAGGACGCCAGGTCAATATGGGGGTGGTTTCACTACCACCTCCAAATATCGAGATTGGGTACCAAGCCCCAACGACAGAAAGACTGAGCACAAGGGCAGCTGACCTGAGAGAGAGAGAATCATGAAGTTCTGGGGGAACACAGTTACCTCCTGCTTGGCAAGGCTAAAGAACAAAGTACCAGACCAGTCTATACTGGATGACTTGAACGATGCACTGCTAACTATCCAACCAATGAGCTGAGACAGTCAGCTGATGTACGCAGCAGCAACAGTAACCCTGGAGATGCTTGGCTACAAGATCAACAGCATGAGTAGTAGCCAGAAGGTGGAGAAGGCTGGAGGCAAAAATCATGGCGGCCGGAGAGAAGTCAGTCTTCTAACAGAACTAACCAGAATCTAAGGAAAGAACTGCCCAAGAAATATAACGGTCCACAGCTGAGGCACTGGAGACTGCTAAGCAAAGGCTCACAGCACCACAGAAGTCCTGATCTTCTAGATGGTAAAGGACTGGTCGTTTCCATGGTGAACTCACAGATGGGTTCAGCCCTGTGATTGTGATGCAGGCTTTTCAGGTGTTTATTTACACTGACCTGACTGGGGGTAGTTATGGCAGAGATAGAAAGGAGCGCTTGATTTACTCACCTTAATGCACCTACAGCACAGTATGCTAGTGCCATGCTAACCTCAATGGAGTGTTTGTTTTTATGGGGCCGATGATTTGAAGGTATCGGTCCGATATGGTTGACGTCATAATTCTTATTATCGGGACGATATTTATCATCAACCCTAATTGAAAGTCCAGTCTAGAAAATGGTTTGAGTTTAGATCTGTAATCCTCCATTTGGAAAGTAAAAACAAAAGGATGCTGACTGGACTCTACTGGTCAGATGTTGTACAACACCCCAACTTTTCCACAGTTTAATGTGTCAGTGTACTCTGAAGTTAAAAAAGAAATCCTGGAATCCATTAGAGACCAAATGTGTTCTAAACCTTTGACTGTCCATCAGAGAATCCTCCTCTGGTGGATATAACAGCTGAACACACTGGTGACATTCGTTGCAGGATGGAAATCAAATATTCTTCAGAAAGTTCTTTCCAAGCATGAGGAGGTTTCTTTTCCTTCCCTGTCCTGTCCAGTTCATCCCAAACCTGCTGTTTGACAGTTGGTGTGTCCAGGGGACGGCCGTAGACCGTCAGAGGGAGGAACGAGGCGCCGGCGTCATCTAGAGTGAATCCAATCAATGATGATCAGATGGTCCCATGAACATCGTCTCCTTCTCTGGCAGGCTGAGGAGCTGATGAGGAAGATTGAGAAGGAGGAAGAGCACATGTCCTATGACGACCCCGACAACAAGGTCTTCCACCTGTGTATCGTCAACCTGGTCATTGGGTGAGCTGTCCCACGTCCACACTGAACGGATCACTCAACGCTCACACATTCACACGGAGGTCAAAGTGTCACCTGAGTCATGTGATGACACAGTAGGGTGACAGGTTGTGTGTTTTTAAATACAAATGAGATACTACATTCCACGTATGTGTTGTGTTATCATTCATCTCTGTTGGTGTGTGTGATACATGACACAGGAGATGTCTGACCCTGGATTTACACCGGCTGCGTGTGCGTTGCGTCTCCGATCCGTCTCAGCTCCGTCAGTCCGGAGCGCTGTGTCAAAGATACGCAGAGGTTCTATTTCTGACGGATGCCGGAGCTGAGACGCAGCAATCTGGCACAAAATCCATCGAGTGGGGCGGGAAAATCAACACAGAAATTAAATAAAACCTCTGACTACTTTTCAGAATAAAACACTCAACCTTGACGCCAGATCGTATTTCACACTATTACATCAGTACTTGGAGGAAGCCGGAGTACCCGGAGAGAACCCACGCAGACAGCATGCAAACTCCACAAAGAAAGATCCCAGGTTAGGAAACGAACCAGGGACCTTCTTGCTATGAGGCAACAGTGCTAACCACCACACCACCACATCCAGGGTGGACCCCACCTTTTGCCCGTTGACAGCTGGGATAGGCTCCAGCACACCTGTGACCCGTAACTGATTAAGCGGCAGAAAATGAATGAATGAATATCAGTACTTTCAACACAGTACATTTAGTAAGGGTATTTATGCAAGTACAAGCCACTTTTCCATGGTAAAAGCACAAAAACACCAAAAAAAAAGTCAAACACAAGCAAGTCCAACTCTCCTCTGCTTCTCCACCTGGAAACACGACTGTTTCTTCCTGGATTTATGACGTATACATGTAGTTTCGTGCGATTGTACGTGTTTTCACCACGGGAACTTGTCGGTCACGTGACTGACGGACCGGAGCCACGCCGCAGTGGAAACGCATCCGGTGTAAATGGACGGAGCGCACTGACGAAGCAAAGACGGATCGGAGACGCAATGCAACGCACACGCAGCCGGTGTAAATCCAGGGTAAGTGTGTCTCCTTGTCTCCTTTTGTCCAGGACTCTGTACTGTGCCAAAGGGAACTACGACTTCGGCATCTCTCGTGTCATCAAGAGTCTGGAGCCTTATAACAAGAAGGTCAGTAGCGACACACCCCGCTCCACAATATTTCACTTCCTGCGTCATCTCGGTTGTCAACTGCCAAATGTCTGTAAGCGTGTGTAGTTTGAAGTTGTCCTGAATCGTCCTCTCAGCGGCTCCTTCTTCCACCTGTCAACACCCAGAAGTGTCCTCAGTCCTGTCAGAGGAACACACCAGTGACAGACCCACCTGAACTGTCTGTGTCTGTCTGTCTGTCTGTGTCGATCTGTCTGTGTCTGTCTGTCTGTGTCGATCTGTGTGTGTCTGTCTGTGTGTCTGTGTGTGTGTGTGTGTGTGTGTGTGTGTGTGTGTATGTAGCTGGGGACAGATCCCTGGTTTTATGCGAAGCGGTGTTTCCTGTCTCTGCTGGAGAACATGTCCAAACACATGGTCATGCTGAGGGACGCTGTGGTCCAGGAGTGTATCCAGTTCCTAGAGCATTGTGAGGGTAAGACACACAGACACACACACACCTGTAAAAACAGTGTTTGAACTCGTTGTGATGCATCACACTGAAGGTTGTGGATCCAAACCATCAGTAGGAACTTAGGATGATGATGTTTATCCATTAATGGACATTAATGAGAGAGGGAGAGAGGACGGACGAGGGGACGGACAAGGGTTGGTCAGTGTTACATTATTGTTTTGTTCAGTGGATTTAGAACCTGAGGTGTTTGACAGAAAAAAAGGAAAAAACCTCTGAACGTTCTCCTTTTCACTCCATGTTCTAAATACACTCGGACACTCGGATCATTTCCTTGACGATCGTCTTTCACGGTGGAGTCTGTAGTCTGTCCAACTGAAACGTCCACCTGTCAGTGCAACCTGGACGTCCGTCAGGACCTTCACACACACTCGTCATCCTGGATGTGTGTGCTTGTGTCTCCTGCAGTCCATGGGAGGGAGGTGCCCGCCAGCATCGAACAGCCACTGGACGAGAGACGCACTCACATCGGCAAGAACACGGTCACGTACGAGGCTCGACTGTTGAAGGCTCTGTTCTACGAGGTCGTCGGCTGGAACAAGTGACAGGTGACGCAGGGTCTGGTCTCCATGGAGACATGACACTCCACCATCCGTCCGACCACGTCCATCCTGTCCTACTGGAGCAGGAAGAAGAATGTCTCCGGCCCTTCCATGGTAACTCTGCTCCAGAGACACTTTGTTGTCCAACGTCCATTAGTGTTTGGTTGTCATCGATCAGACTGATGAATCCACACGACGGACGGGACGAACCCGGCGGCAGCACGTCAGACACCCTACGTCCACCCTATGTCCACCCTTCTGTATGTCCACCCTACGTCCACCCTACTGTATGTCCACCCTACGTCCACCCTACTGTATGTCCACCCTACGTCCACCCTACATCCACACTAGTTCCACCCTATATCCATCCTACTGTATGTCCACCCTACATCCACCCTACATCCACCCTACGTCCACAGTACGTCCACCCTACGTCCACACTAGTTCCACCCTATATCCATCCTACTGTATGCGTGTCTGTGTGTGTGGACATAAGACGTGGACGTGGAGGCGGAGCCTTGGACGGGCCTTCGGCCCTCAGTGCTGGCTGTGACTCAGCTGCCATCAGTGGGGACATGTCCTCCTGGTTCCAGTGTCTCTGACCTGAGCGGAGCTGCTGGGTTTTGTTCAGAGTGATCGTCCCTCCCGCAGATCTTATGATCTTATCACTGTGTTCTTTCAGTCCAAAGCTTCCTGATGCAGCAAAGTCCAGAATTTGAAGTATTCACATTTACCCTGACGATCTGCAGCTCTTCGGTGTTTCAGGAAATACACAGTCGTGTATCGGTTCAGGGTTTATTACGCTGACATCAAATACTCGTTGTACGTTCATGCAAAGCTCACATTAGCTGCAGCTGTCACTGCAGGAAATAAACTCAATAAAAATCATGTTTTGATGACCGAACCAATTCTCTTCTCACTCCGGCTCGCCGCTGGCTTCCCAAACTCGGAGAATTTGTTATCCCAGATCCCAAATTCACAAAATCTGTGATGTGTGAACAGCACAGATCTCTTTCCTACGTGCTGAATCAGATTAGTCAGTTAGTCTAGTGGGACACTGCTCCGTCCATTCACACAAACTCTCCTTCATCACGTGGCCATCATTTTGTCTGTTTCACTACAACCTAACCTGGGTGATGTTTTAGTGAAACCTAACACTGGAGTCTGAGGCCAATCTATTTCAATTACAATGTGAAGAAATAGGAACGATCCTAAAGCTGCTGACTCATCGGCATCCACACAACGCTCTACACTGACCTGTGTGCATGGGTTGCTATAGCAACCCGTGCTACGGCACAGGAGGCTGGCTCTGCTGCATCAGACATGTTCCTGTTACAGTCACAGCTAGAGGTTTGGACACCTATTATTCTGAGAAGCACTGTGGCATCATCACCCCGTCACACCTGGATCCAATCTGGATTTGGAGCTGACAGTGTGAACGCAGCCTGCGTGGCACCCATGATGAAGCCCTCCACCCTGTTTGAAGTCCCTCCTCTGTCGTCAGTTTCACAGGTCGAAATACAAAGAGCGCCGGATTAGCATTAGCCCCAGCCTGGAAGGAAACCAGCCGACACTGACATCCAGAACCAAACCAGCAGCTAACGAGTTCATACTGTGATTAGTAACTAAAGTAACTGCTGAAGATGACATGACAACCCCTGACACTACTTGTTACTGGATAAGGTCTGTCCGTATGTTTCAAAGCCCGTCAGAGCACCACGTCCCGCTGGTTCACGACAGCGGCCTTTTGGTTATGTCCTGCTCGGTCAGGTAGTAGTTCAGGTATCCTCCCAGAGCGCCAACAGCCACCGCCGTCATGTGACTGGAGCAGCCATCTGAAAGGAGAGGAAGGATGACGAGTTGGTGCTGGATCGGATGCTAACGCCGTAAAACAGAAGCTAACCGCAGCGACCAGCTTACACCGGCACGTGGTTGCAAATCAAACTGTGGAGAAGATGAATCAGCCTGAAACGGTTGAAACTCGACAAACCGTCAACGACAGTGATACTAAAACATCTGAACTGAGACAGTTTACACACCCAGTCCACGGTGGACACATGCTAATGCTAACGTTAGCATAAATACATGCGGGTGAAGAAACTTGTTATGGTGCAGTAAGACACTGACACCCACTGACCTTTGACCTCTGACATGAAACATACATGAACACACGTGATTCTATAAGAATGGAATAAAGGACATATTTGTGTGTATGTCCCTCGACTCCATTTTTAAATGAAATAATCGGTAGAATACTGGATGTCCTGTTCCTTTGGCCTCCATCTCTAAGAGCTCAAAAACAAAGACATGACATGTCAGGTGAAGTGCTCCATGAGCGTTCAGACTGAGGTTGAAAACTTGTGATGAGTCCAACTTGTTGGACTCATTGATAGTCCGATTTTTAACCTTTGCCTGCAGAGAGATGTAGGCAGTCACCTGGAAGAATCTTCTCTCTCCTCTTCACCCTCCTGTGAGGCTGCAGCTGCTCCAGCAGCTCGTCTCCGATGATCTGAGAGATGATGCTCTCTGAAACAGCACACAAGACCTGATGTTAGTCATCCAACCATCAGTGGTGGAAGGACTTTAAATCAGAGATCAGGTCAGATGGATGGGTAGACAGAGGGACGGACGGACAGATATATACTTTACTTAATCATCAAGAGAAATTCACATTC
This sequence comes from Aeoliscus strigatus, assembly GCA_901007665.1. NCBI lineage: Eukaryota > Metazoa > Chordata > Actinopteri > Syngnathiformes > Centriscidae > Aeoliscus > Aeoliscus strigatus. The sequence continues at coordinate 37,051 of CAAKHB010007409.1, read as the reverse complement.
CAGCAGCACGATAGGAATAGAATGGGGACACAGGGGGCATGAAGGACCAAGAAAAAAAAACAATCGAATATGGACTAAAATGCACTAAATATAAAATAAAAGTCAGGAAGTCCAACTTCCACCAACAATGTGTATGATGACAAAATACTAGTCAACATATGATGGTTTCCATTCTTATCATCTGAAGGAAAGAACCATTCCAAACTCACTGTCTCTCCCAAAGCAGCCGACCTCCTCGTCCTGCAGCCGGAGGACGTGCTGCAGCCAGTCAGCTTTGTAGAAGTCAGAGAAACCAGCCAATCCACAAATCAGGACTGTAAACAGACACGGACACAAGTCAATCATGGAATTATTGGAATATCCTGGGATTACAAAGTCTGTCTCAGACATGATCATGGGTGTCCCTGCATGAATCTACAGATAGTCGGTCTGTTCCTGGTGCACCGAGACCTTCAGAGCTCCACTTCAGGTCTGCTCACATGTGGACATGATGGACATTAACATCATTCCAACATCTGGACAAGTCATATGTGGACAACTATATCTGTCAGTTCCAGACATGGACACCATGTCCAGGTGAGGGATGGGGTGATGGGTATGTCCAGTGGATGTGTGATGTCCTGTTCTATTGAGGTTGCGTGTGAGTTTGGCCTTGTTTTTAACAGATACAGTAACATGTTGAAGAATGAGGTGTAACAGTACAGGAGGATGGATTAGATCACACTTTGATACAGCAGCAGGAGGAGATGGGGGGGGCAACATAAAGTCCTTTTCGGGTGGCTGACAGTCTTTGATGACTTCCTTTCTGGTAGAGATATTTAAAACTGTCCACTTCCACCGCCTGTTTGTGGATGAGGATGGAGTGCTGAGGTGAGGGGGGGACTGATTATTATTTCTTTGGTTTTGGTGACATTCAGGTGGAGGTGGTTACTCTCACACCACTGAATGAAGTGTGCACTGGTGTCGGAGTATTTGAGGTATGTGGTGATGGGCGATGGGCTGATGCAGCCGTGTACGTGTAGAGGAGTGGGCTCATCACATGACCCTGCGGTGCTCCGGTGTTGGTTGTGATGAGGGATGATGTGGTTTTGCCGACCCACACCGCTTGCAGCCTGTCACTTCAGAAGTTATGGATGAGATGGATCAGACGGGAGGAGGTGTTGAGCTGGTGTAACTTCTGGATCATCAGATGTTTTTGGATCGTATTAAAAGCAGAGCTGAAGTCCACAAACAGGATCCTGACAGCGTGACCTGGTGAATCCAGGTGTTGAACGTTGAACGTTCGTTAGCAGAGTGTAGCTTTCACCAAACACAGAAAAAAGACGTATAAAGGACATGGTGTTGAGTCACACGGAGAGCGCCTTGTGCTGTCACAGCCAAGCATGCACCATGAATACATATATACCTGACATACATACGTTATACATTAAAGTAAGCAGATAAACCAGAAATAAAAATCTGATCACTGTTTTCGATGAAGATGTCCACCGTCTGCTCCGTCAGCCCGTCTTCGACGATGTCCAGGTTGGTCTTCATCATGTTGGAGCAGAAGATCTTCTCGTAGCTGCGTTCAGTCATGTTGGCCCGCGATGCTCGGGTGTCCCCTTTCAGCAGGTTGGAGCATCCTTTCTGAAATACATCACACATGAATACATGATGGAGGAGACTGACACCACAACTCTAACCCCCACTTTACACAGAATGTTTCTGCGGTCCGTCACCAATCCGACACGACACCGGACCTGATAGGTTTCCATTCTAGTCAGTGTGTCAACCCCCACCGACTGCGCTGTGTCTCCGATCCGTCTCAGCTCCGTCAGTCCGGAGCACTGCGTCCAACATACACACAGGTTCTGTTTTTGCTGGACATCAACACAGAAACAAAATAAAACATCCGGTTACTTTTCAGAATAAAACGCTCGACGTTGACGCCGGATCTGATTTCACACTATTACATCAGTACTTTCACAGCACTTTTACACAGTACATTTATTAAGAGTATTTATTTACTAACGAGCTACTTTCCCATGGTAAAAACACAAAACACCGAAAAAAAAGTCAAACACAAGCAAGTCCAACTCTCCTCTGTTTCTCCACCTGGACACACGACAGTCTCTTCCTGGATTTATCACACATACATGTAGTTTTGTGTGATTGTACGTGTTTTTACTGCGGGAACGTGATACTTGTCGGTCTCCTGACTGACGGAGCGGAGCTGTACTTCACTGGAAATGCATCCGGAGACGGATCGAAGACACAAAGCAGAGACAGCCGGTGTAAAGCCGGGGTCAGCCTGAAACAAACACTGCTGACGAAGGCCAACATGCCTGGACGTGTTAGGGGAGGGCTGACAGACCACGGTGGAGGGATCTTCAGTCTATCTGAGCATCGTTTTGACTGACAGCAGCAGAGAACACGATAAATACATTTTGAATACGGTGTGAATACTGTGACAAGGTATTTGGAGACTTGATATACAGAGAAAACAAACATCGAACAAATGTCAACAGATCGTACACAGATGACTGTGGATTTTCATATTCATATTTGATATGTGTGCTGTTAATGTTTCTTAGTATCACATGAACATGTTTTCAGTTCAACTTACATGCTAAATGTAGCTATACCTCTATCTTTCCCACATTCCCCAGTGTAAATTCCCATGGAAACTTTCTGGAAGGTTTTCGACATGTACCAGACTTTTACCAACGTCATTTTCCACCATGGTGTGTGTATTCTTCTCCAGTTTTTGGGTGCTGTCTCGAACACTGCGGCCGTGACGTGGTACTCACCATCTTTCCGATCATGAAGTAGAGCAGCTGGTGCGACAGAGAGTAGTGTGGACAACCGAAACGAGTCATCGTATCCCGACAGGGTTTGGTGACGATGCAGGGAGTTCCCTTCGTCTTCCTGCTCACACAGGTTTGTATTCAGTTACTGCAGACATCAGGTGAAGAAGACAAACGTCTTAGTGCCGTTCCTACCAGGTGCCCAACAACAGAGTCAGGCACTTGTCACTCAGCTGCTCGTCGTAGCACTCGGTGGTCATGGCTGAGGGGTAAACCAGGCTGGAGTCAGTGGAACTCCAGTCCTGAGGAACCAACCAGAACCTCCAGGACAGCAGTGGCTCAAACTCTTGGACAGGAAGAACAACAAAATGAAACAATGTTCCCTCGATGTCATTTCATTTACTCCTACTTTCTATTCTTTATTCATAATTCTATGCTAGCATATGCTTCTACAACAGATAAAACAACCAAATGTAGACATGTAGAACGTCCTGGCAGCTGAACTGTGGGTCAGCACAAAGGTCTGAAGAAATGTGCCACTATGTCAGAGAACCTCGGTGCGTTATCTGTATGTAAGATGGGCCCTGAGGAGGTGCAGTCCTCCTCCACCTTCAGTCTCACCTTGGTAGTATTTGGGGTCGTTCTGCCTCAGGGCAGCGACGGCCTTGTCGAAGCTTCGATCGAGGCGTTTCACCAGAGTCACAGCGGAGGTTCTCTGACCCCAGCTGACCGGATCGGAGTGAGGCCACGTCCGCACTGCTTCCTTCAGTTCAGCTGGGGCACAGCGAACACATCGGTCAGCTGGTCGCATCAAGTCCTTCCTACTTACAGAACGTGTCACAGTGATCAAAAACAGGGCTGAGAGTATTGTTACATTCTGGCTCCGCTGCATCAGTCTGTAGAACAGGAAGCGCCTGCAGAGCACAAGGTCAGACAAGTCACTGAACACACCACCATGTGTGAGCAGTGACACCATTCCTCCAGTAACGCCATTATACAATCCATCAAGGCCCAAAGACTTTCAATCTGGGCCGGGTTTGAGGGGTCAGAGGACTGGGAGGAGCTAACGCCCCAAAACGAGGAGGAAGAAGACGACTAAAGCGGCAGCAACACAGGACAACTCGCTCAACAGCCTGAAACGGAACCTTGTAGCACCAATACACCACGGCTGACGTTGTTGTTGTTAGCGCATGCAGGGCTATGATGTCATCGCTTCAGGAAAGATGCATATGGGTTGTAAACACACAAATGTAATGGTAACATCTTCAGATTTGTTCAAACTAGAACCCGCTGTCAAAAATATTCGCTCCAAAATTTGCTGATTCACATGGATGAAATGTCCAAACAAGAAAGAATCTAAAGCTGACGCAGAACCTATGCCGTATGCTACACAGGCACCACTATTCTGTGTTCATTTGTTTATCACAAGTGGTGATCCTGTTACCGCACTAACTACAGCAAGATCGGCACGATATTCACTTCAGTTTTCTGGTTTACAATGGTTATAAGTTTGATTAGCAAACACAGAAGTGAAGCTCCGAAAGCTGGGAAAGTCAATAACAGTACAACCATAATTCAGGTTGTGTGTCAGGCTACGCTGGACCCTACGCTGTAGACAACACATCTACACGGACCCTACGCTGTAGACAACACATCTACACGGACCCTACGCTGTAGACAACACATCTACACGGACCCTACGCTGTAGACAACACATCTACACGGACCCTACGCTGTAGACAACACATCTACACGGACCCTACGCTGTAGACAACACATCTACACGGACCCTACGCTGTAGACAACACATCTACACGGACCCTACGCTGTAGACAACACATCTACACGGACCCTACGCTGTAGACAACACATCCACATACACTTTGTGGATGCAAACCATGCGTCGTGCCTTAAAACCGACGCATGGTTTAGGGTTACGCACACCTACCCTTGATTAACTATTACGTATGACCCTTACAGTGAAAACGAGAGGTGACTGGAAGGTTACTGTGACCTGTCAAACTACAGGAAGGTCCATCTGACGTCACTGGGAACCGCTGTCCAGGAATAGATGAGATGACAAAGTAACCCAACTGAACACCAACATTGAGCCCATGGGCGGGATTCAACAGTTGGGGGATGGATTTGATCCCCTGCTGAACTGGTCTGACACAAACATGTGGGGCAGTTCCAGCCAGTCAGTGAAATGCATATTAACCCACATTCTCTCTCTGTTCATTACAATGAAACCAGCATAGAAATTTGGAAAAGGGTGGTGAAACTGAACAACTCTTTTTTTGCAGCTCTGTCTCTCCATCAACCTCCCCCATTCTACCTCTTTATACCCCTCTCTCAGTCAACCTAAGGCTCTCGCTATCAAGATACCTACACTACCCCCCCCCACAAACACACACACTCCCTCCCTCCCCCACCCTCAGCGCCCCCTCCCGTCCAGGTGTGCCACAGATGTGTGTGTGTGTGTGTGTGTGTGTGTGTGTGTGTGTGTGTGTGTGTGTGTGTGTGTGTGTGTGTGTGTGTGTGTGTGTGTGTGTGTGTGTGTGTGTG
>CAAKHB010007409.1:15479-31677 GCA_901007665.1 Aeoliscus strigatus | reverse complement strand
GTGTGTGTGTGTGTGTGTGTGTGTGTGTGTGTGTGTGTGTGTGTGTGTGTGTGTGTGTGTGTGTGTGTGTGTGTGTGTGTGTGTGTGTGTGTGTGTGTGTGACCTACCCTGCAGCATGAGGAAACCGACCACTCCGTCCAGGTTGATGTGCTCGTGCTGCCGCTCGAGGAACGCGGCTCCTCGCGACAAAGATCTCAGGATGTCATCTATCAGCTCGGCGCGCGTGCCGGCGAGCAGCGACAGCAACAGCAGCAGCCTGCTCGAGCGCATGACTTCCGATGGGTCTGTCTGCCGCAGAGTGTGCGCCACAAACACACACACACACACACACACAGAGGGCGGGAGGAGAGGCATATGACGTATGAGAGACTAGAAAACTCTCTGAAAACGTTCAACAATCAATGATAAATATTATTGTCAGTGTTGGAGAGAAAACGGCATGGAACTGTGTGACGTCATGAAATTACCAAATACAAACAACCTATCAGGAGCATGACGGGAGCCAAATGTGTGTTATGCAAATATTCTTTTTTAAATTTTTTTGGGTGTAAATCTATGTAAATATTCGTGATTGTAGTTTTAGTTCCATCCTACGTTTCTGCACAAACAGGTTTCTGATAATAATGGAGTCATCTTTTCTTTCTAGAACCCTTTACAGTGCTTTACAGTGGATACAGACACTCTCACACATCATTATATGTGAGTGTGTGAATGAATGAGAACTTGTTAAATGTGTTAAGAGCTTGTTAATTTGACAAAGTCATTGAAATAGTTTCACCAAACATACATATTATCGGCAAACATTCTCCAGCTTTAACTTTCCAAACTCTGATTCCTAGTGATATTATTGATTGCTTTATGTCAAACTACCACATATACTTTAACTACATACAGAAAGTTCATTCCTTGAACGTGCTGGCAGCTGAACGAGCTGTAACTGACCGCAGGTCAGCAGGGGGCGTCGAACAACAACGGAAGCAGAACAGACTCCGCGGTCCCTTTAAATCATAAGCCCCTCCCCCTTCGGACCACGTCATCGCAAATCAAAAACAAACATGGCGACCTTCGGTTCGTACGGGACTCTCCTAACGCTCCTTGTGGCGGTTCTAGCGGCGTCTCACGCCTCAGGCTCGGTGTTTCCGCTGCTTGTGACGGCTCTGCTGGCGCTGTGGCTGCGGAGGTTCCGGCAGCGGGACGTCGACTCGGCCCGGAGGGTGTGTGTGCTGGTGCTCGGGGACATCGGGCGCAGTCCTCGGATGCAGTATCACAGTTTGTCCCTGAGCAGACACGGATATCGAGTGACGTTTGTGGGCTGTTTAGGTGAGTGTCTGTCAGATAACCTGCTGGATGTTGAAGGATGACAGTTAATGAATGAATGAAGGGTTTCCGGTTCCTGCTCCAGACGATCGATAAGTAACTTGCATTTGTTCAACGTGTGTCATCACTCAATTCGGAAAGACCGAAAGTTCTGGAAGTGTCTGATGATTCTGTCATTTTCACTCGCAGTCTTCTGATATTTGTATAATTATCGGAAAATAATGTAAATATCTCTTTTTGTATTTTGTCTCATTTTTAGACGTAGATAGACAGAGTACTGTAGTCATCCCAGAAGGGTAATTGTAGTGTTACAGCAGCAGTATTAGAAGAAACACACATGTCCACACATCTCCATAATACAAAATCAACCAGTCACAGTATTCACAGAAAACCATCATTCACTATTAACACCAGGTTCAGTGGGGCTGCACCTACAGGATTAAAATAGTAAGAAGTCAAATATAGAAACATAAAATAAATACAAGCTCTGTTATGTCGAGAGAAAGCTTCACACTATCTGCTCGTCCTTGTGTATGATGACAGGAAAGGATTTGTGGTTCACCACTTGTCATTTCAGACACCAAACCCCATGGAGACCTGCTGAAGCAGGATAGAATCACTTTTGTCCCCGTGTCAGAAGTCAAGGGCGTTCAAGGTAACGGCCTCGGAGCTCCACTGTGCTGACAATCCATTTATGACCAACTTGAAACCACCCTGCCTTCTTTCCTCCAGGAGGACCCAAAGTACTCACGTATGTGACGAAGGTCGTCGTTCAGTTCCTGCTGCTTCTTCATGTGCTGATGAAAATGAAGCTGCAGTCACACATTCTGATGCAGGTAAAGTTCATTTGTATCACACCAACAGTTCTCTGATGACTCAGCAAATTGACTGATCTGATAGAAACCACCTTTCACATGATGAGCAGCTCTCAGCAATGGAGGAGAGGACCCATCTTGTGCCATTTAGTGGTCAGCTGCAGTATTCATCATCAATGTTTCAGAGGAGGACTGAAGCTGAGAGGCAAATGAAGCAACACCAGATATTTCAGTCAGTCGCCTCACTTCCTGTATCATTGTGACGTTCGAAGCCTCAAACGCCATCAGTAACATGATCGTGGAGATTTGATAGAAGTCTTGACACAGTGTGCTTCAGTAGAGCCTCAGCTACAATCATCCCATCTCTACCAGTTCCATTGGGTGGGGTCACATTGGGTCCCTGGTATATGGTACCTGTTATGGGGGTGTGAGCCCAAGGTTCTTTAATAGGATCCAAAACGCAGGAGAATTCACACGGTGAAACAGGATGCGCCGATCAACAGACAGTTTATTGCACAAGCAGGTAATAAACAAACGAGAGAAAACAACAACGCAAAATCAGCCGATAAACAGAAAATCACTGCACCGTGGCGAGCGGGCAGGAGACAAACGATGCGGAAAGAAAACGAAGCCACTAGGGCAGGAAGAAAACACGAAAACAGAAATTGCTCCACAAAAATGGGAGAGTCGAAAACAGAAAGCGCACCGAAAGGCGGGATGAATAAACGAGAACGAGAATAATCGGAATACAGGTAATAAACGCGGGAGAAAATGGCTGGAGAGTAAGGCATGGGAGCACAAACAATCTGGCAGTGGGGTGGAGCCAGAGTGCAGCTTAAGAGCAGGAGCAATCAGTGCACTGATCAGGATCAGGTGCACTGATTGCTCCTCAATCAGTCTGGCCACACCTCCACTGCCACACAGAGGGAAGAGAAAACAAAACAAAACACAAAGAAAACTGACAACCATGACAGTACCTACATATACATGCCAGTACAGAGTAATTCACACAATATTTACTCACAGCTACAACACCTCCTCAATTCATATCAAGTTGTTCTGACAGGCTGAGGCCCATGGCCCACTCTCATCCTCCCCATCATTATTAACTCTGTCTCTCTCTTCCAATGTCTCTTCATATGACATTATTTCTGTCAGTTTTATAGTCTGGTGGGCATGTACTTTTTCATAACCTGAGGATATTTCAGGCTGCTTTGACCATTAAATTCACATCTTGACACTCCCATTATTTGTGTTAGGTCACTCAATAAGCACAATCTTGGCAAGATGGGGATCTGTATCTCCAGCGCCTTCCCCAGGTGTTGTATTATGGGAAACTACATTCCATGTATGTTCCAACAGAGTTTGTCAGATAATAAATCCATTCTGTGGATTGACTCTTTACAGATATCTTCCTGGATTGCTCAACACAGTCTTTGACGCCTCCACATGGAGAGACACATTACTAGTTTCAGACTAAAGTGACTTGTCCTGGCCATCCAAAACTGCTCTGCTCAGTCAAATGTAAATCAAACTGAACTCACCTGTCATGATGTCTGTGTCTCAGAATCCTCCAGGGCTTCCCGCTATTGCAGTGGCCTGGCTGGTGTGTGTCTTGCGTGGGAGCAGGTTGATCATCGACTGGCACAATTACGGCTTTACCATCATGGCCCTGAGCCATGGCCCGACCCACCCGCTCGTCCGGCTGGCAAAGTGGTCAGTAGTATGTGTTTCATTGTTGGAAGGTTAATAACAGCTGACTCAAGTGCAGCCTGTTTTCGTTTGTGCTGATTCGTATGAAACATGGCCACAATCGTTGTAGCAGCTCCACTCAACTCGACTCTACTGGACTCTGCTTTTTTTGTGTTTTATTGTGTGATAGACCTGCTGCTCCTTTTGGTTCCTCCTTTAGCTACAGACTCCTGGCCTGTGATTGGTCAGAGAGAGAGGGACATCCCAAGCAATACTGACAACCTAAGAATCTAGCATCAGTTTTACCATTGATAGCGATCCAGCTCTTTATTCCTGGTCTCATTCAACCTGTCATGTCTGATGTGGTAAAAACACACTGTGTCCGTCAGTGAATCCAGACGTTTGTGTGTTAGTTGTCTGGTGAGAACATTCACAAAGATCTGGACACAGAGACCCACACAGAGGAGCAGAGTTTGGTCTCTATGATCGTGTCCTGCTCCGTCTCTCTTCTCTGTCTGAGACAAAAATCCTCAAACTGAGCAGCAGGTTCTCCTCCGTGTCCTACGTTGTTCATGTGTTTATGTCTCATATAAAACACCGTAAACTGATTTGTAATGGATCGTCGAGTCAAGCTGGAACTATGTTATGGAAAAACATGAGTTACAGGGGTTTCCTTCTTCTTTCAGGTATGAAAAGGTTTTCGGGTGTCTGGCGACTCACAGCCTGTGTGTCACCAACGCCATGAAGGAAGATTTACACAACAACTGGGGCATCAGGTGGGATTTACAGCCTGTAACCTCAGGAGACAAAACTGTATCCTGATAAGTTCAGGGCTCATTTCAGAAAGCAGGTTTAGTAAAAAAGTAGGGTTAGATCTGCAGTCACATTGATGTCGCTTCAATACGCAAAAATACTATAATGAAACTCTACTTTGTTGTGGCGTGTAATTGGTAAACACACCACACACTTATTCAAACTGTCTTGTTTTTATACATTTAGAGTTCCCAGAAACATTCCAATGGAACTTAAAGCCCAATTTTGTGAAATCAACGGCATTGCAACGTAGCCTGACGTCACCCCTCTGGAAGGGTAGCTACAGCTGAATTTATACTAATAATAATAAGAATAACTTAGACTTATATAGTGCTTTTCAAAGCGAGAGTAAAGGAGAGTCACAGACGGATTGGGGGAAAGAGTCCCAGAGTGCTCGTGAGAAGGTCCTGTTGCTGAGGGTTCTGAGTTTGGATGGTGGTATGGTAAGGGTGAGAGTGGAGGAGGATCAGAGGGCTCGGGAGGGGCGGTGGGAAATGAGATCAGACAGACGGTGGAGAGATTTGAAGGTGAGGAGGAGTATTTTGAAGGAGATGCGATGTTTGGAGCGGATGTAGATCTGTGGGTTGTTGGCATAGAGGTGGAAGTCGTAGTTCCACCTCCACGTAGTAAGAGGGAAGAGATAGCAAATGAAGAGGAGGGGTCTGAGGACTGAGCCCTGGGGGACCCCCGGGTAACTGAGGAGAGTGTGGATGTGTAACCAGAGAGGGAGGCAAACTGTTGTCGGATGGATATGAGGTGAGCCAAGCAAGTGGTTGTGTGAAGAAGTAACAGGGGCCCAGGTCATACCATACGCTGTCGTGAGTGCTTCTACTTCTGCGTCTGTCTGTCTGCGAAGCTCCAGGATGAATCTCGCTGCTGTGTTTTGTTTTTTTCCCGTTATCTGTGTTAGGACAGAGGGCGTAGCAATGTGCGGACTGTCAAGTCCATGGAGACAATTGTAAATTGTGATGTTGGGCTACAGAAATAAAGTTGAATAGAATTGAATTCTTCAAGCACCAGAGACTGAAAGTGAGTTGACCTTGTTACTGGATTGGATACAAGATGGGCATCATTGTCCACTGAGTTTTTTGGTCTAAAATCATACTCAAACATGTCCTCCGTTTTCCAGGGCTCTAGAACTCAGTTGTGCACAGTGCAGGTAGGGGGCGTTGCCTCAGTCCACCTGCAGTCAGCAGTGTGTTTGTCCATGTAATGGAGGAACAGCATCATGTTCTCCGGTGGATGAGCATCAAGTCTGCTGCTTTCTGTTGAGATGATTCAAAATCAAAGACCAAACTGAATTCAGTTCCTGTTCATTCATGTTTGTTCCCACAAACGTCTCTTCATTCCCATGGAAAGTTCCTGCTTTGACAAACCCTGTAGACAGCTCATAGCCAAGATGGGACATCGTGTCAGATTCCTATCAGGGCCCTCATACAAACTCTGAAGCACTTCATCCTGAAAACAGGACAAAAATCAGACATCGGTGACCCTGAATGACTCAGAGACGAACGGACTCTTTCATCCGTCCGACCAGCTTCTTCAGTTGTACACTGACTAGTGAGGTCCACCGGTTGCGTACGGTTCCAGTGAGTTCCTGTGACCTGGCTGACTGAGACCCTTCAGACATTGAACAGACGCTGCTGTTTCATGTAGGAGAACCTGAGTGGAGGATCCCTCACTGACACATGGACCTTTGACCCCTGCAGGGCCACAACGCTGTACGACCGACCGGCCTCAATATTCACTGAGACGCCCCTGAGGTTGCAGCACAAGCTCTTCATGAAACTGGCCCACACGTGTCCTCCGTTCAGGAGCAGGTGAGAGGAGGAGGAGGAGGAGGAGGTCACAGCGTGTTGGCGTTGACCTTCTCACCTGCTCTGTGTTTCTCAGCGATGAGGACGTTGACGGTGAGGTGGAGAGGACGACCTTTTCCATCTGTGACCTGACCGACGACTCTGTGACCTTAAGGGCAGAGCGACCGGCGCTGCTGCTCAGCAGCACCAGTTGGACAGGTCAGACACATCACCAAGGAACCATGGAAACCCACAAACACACAAACACACAAACGTCATGAACGTCAGAACCTTCAGAACCTTCAGACAAATGATTTGAGCAAAGGACCTAGAGCCGGTTAAAGGTTCGGTGTTGAAAGAACAGGTTGACAGCAGTGTCCATCCTTTGGGAACACGTGTGTGTGCACTGTGAATCAGACAGGAAGTAGCTGTGTTCCAGACCCATCAGGTCTTTGTTCTCTCCACAGAGGATGAAGACTTCTCCGTCCTCCTCACGGCTCTTGAAGGTACTGCAGCTTTTACACAAACTAAAGTCCAGACCAAAGCTTCCAGGAGCAACAACTGGAAACCTGCAACAGTTCACAGTGACGCACTGACCCGAGACCTCACTGCAATGAAAGTCGGATGACTTGTGACCTGCAGCACAATGAATCCAGAGGCTTGTTTGGACTTAAATCACCTTGAGTGCCTCTGATGTAGCGTTAGCATCATTAGCTGTCAGCTGCTGTCCACTGAGCCAGAGTGTCCTCCTTGTCCTCCTTGACTCCTCTGTCCAGAGTCAGCCATGTTGTGTATAGAACATCTCCAGCTCGCAGCTGACTGGTGCCGTCATTGTCAGGTTGAGAGTTCAGTTGCTCCTGGAGTCTGTGGTTTGGACGGGACTCAAAGGAAATGATGAGAACTGAATGTCGGTGCTTGTGGTCTTCAGAGTACGAGGCTTTCATCAGAGGAGGGGCCTCCTTACCGGCGCTGGTCTGTGTGATCACAGGTGAGTCTGTCGTGGTCGGCCCGTCACACAGCCCGTGGACTGACGGGGGCCTTCGCCTGCAGGTAAAGGTCCACAGAAGGAACGCTACAGGAAGCTGATTGACTCTCTTTGTTTGGAGCACGTGAACATCTGCACGCCCTGGCTGGAGGCTGAGGACTATCCCACATTACTGGGTGAGACGAGGATAGCTCTTGTTGCCATGGAAATGAAACGGCGCAGTCTTCACTGCTGCATATAGGAGCCGTAGACAATTGATACAAGGACAGATCACTGAACCGGCTCGTGGTGGTGTCATCGTCTTAAATGACACCACTGGGTTTTCTTGAACGTTTACTGTGTCACCGTGGCGACCCGTGTGTCTTTGCCACACGTGGTGATGTGGTGAGGCTTCGACGTGTCGCGGTGTGGATGACGTACGTGACGTTGTCGACCGTACCACGGGGGGGTTGGGGTATGTGGCACCTCCCTCTGGAGGTTCATTCACTCATCCTCTCCCGTTGCTCCGGGTACGGATTCTGTGTCTTCCCCCCAGGGTCTGCAGACCTGGGTGTGTGTCTCCACCGGTCGTCCAGCGGTCTGGATCTCCCCATGAAGGTGGTGGACATGTTCGGCTGCTGTCTTCCCGTCTGTGCCGTGAACTTTGACTGGTGAGCGTACACAACATGTCTGATGTCAGTCAACACAACATGTCTGATGTCAGTCAACACATCTGAACATGATGCCCCCCCCCCACAGTCTGCACGAGCTGGTGAAGCACGAGGAGAACGGACTGATCTTCAGAGACGCTCAGGAGCTCGCACAGCAGCTGAAGGTGACGAGTCATTTGTAAATGTTGACGGGGGGGTTCAGTCCCGTTCCCTGAGGGTACGAGGACGCACCGGTTAGATGTCGGTCCCGGGTGGAAGGAACGCAGATCAGTGCTCCGTTATAACATCATAGTATTATGAATACGTCAGTACTCTATTGTAACATTATAGTATTGTAAATATGTCAGTACTCTACTGTAACATTATAGTATTATGAATATGTCAGTACTCTATTGTAACATAATACACTACTCACTAAAAGTTGGGATATTCAGCTTTTGGGCGAAATTTCAGGATCAACTTAAAGTGCCGGGGCATTGACATGAGTTGTTGTGGTTTACCCCCCCCCCCCTTCAGTTCATGCAATGATATCACTGGCATGAACTTTTTATATGTTCCAGCCAAGACAAACATCCCTAATTTTTTGTGAGTATTGTATTATTATGAATATAAGTCGATACTCTGTTCTAACATTATAATAGTATCATGAACATTAGTTCATAAATTTGTCACCTTCTAAGACCAGGGAACAGGTCGTTTTGTTCCTTTTGACAGGTGAAGTCAGAAACATTAGTATGTATCAGGTGCTCAAAGGGTCGTCTGTTGTCGTCTGGTGGTCTGTTGTCGTCTGTGGTGGTCTGGTGGTCGTATCCAACGACCCGCCCTGGAACGATGTTCTTCATTCCCCCGTAGTGTGTACTACTGTCGGTCGGTGTTGACCTGTGGTTCTGTGTTCCAGTCTCTCCTGGCAGAGTTCCCTGCTCCAGGAGGCCGACTGGACTCGTTCAGGAGGAACCTCCGGGCCAACAGAGGGCAGAGCTGGAACGACAACTGGGACCAGAACGTCCTTCCTCTGATCACAGCTTCCTGACACGTCTGGTAACGGTCGTTGCCGTGGTGACGCGGTCTGCAGCCTGAAGCCTGTTTCATTCCACGCATTTGTACTTCTGATCATGTGAACAAATGAGGACGCGGTGATGTACATTTGTAAATAAAACATTTATGTTGACGTGACAAAGAGCCGAAGCAGCTCTGTGGAGGAACTCCGGCTGTACGGGAACACGTGGGTCACTGGGCCTCTGACCAGCTGGTGGCCGATCCCGGCAGCTCCTGACAAACACACAGGACGGGGGGGGTCAGGGTATGGAGGGAAATAAGAAATATGAGATGGGAAGTCTGAAGACATCACTGGACTCCTGTTCATCGTCATAAGGTTTGACATTCAAATGTTCTATTCTACAGTGAAGGAAACAAACAGGAGAACGTCGTAGGACTGAAGTGGTGAACACATGAATCAGAGCAGCAGCCGGGGGGAGGTTGGAACACAGCAGAGACTCTTTCATACCACTGCTATCCTCAGCGCTACGTCGGCGCTAGCACGTTTTGGACTCATTATGGGATTTCGTGACTATTTTCTCCCAGCATTTTCACAGTCGGTAGAGGAACCGGGTACAACTTGTGAACAATGTTTTCTGATAGAACAGTGAAACTGTTGGTGTCAAGAGCCAATGACTGATGAGCCAATGATGTTTTTTATCCTAAAAAATACACGTTTGCATGAAGCCGATGAGATGTCAACATGGAAGCATGAGGAGAAGCTGCTTGTCCAAGATGTGTCGGGGGCGGGTTGTTGGCGTGTGATCGCTGTCAGACAGGAACACACACACACCCCCATGGTTCCATTTAGTGTGTTTGATCATGGATCACAGCTGAAGGACAAACGTCGTCCTCTGTGACCTCACCCGGACATATGCGGTCACGAACATAGGACGCGCTGCATATGAACGTCCAGCGGGTGTCGCCCTTTGACTGCGGGGAACCCCCCTTCGTCCTGACACTCACCCAGCTGCTGCTTGAAGCTGCCGTAGGTGTCCGGGTTCCGTACGGTGGAGCAGATGAGGACCTCTGGGGGAACCGCAGCAGGACGCCTCAGGACCTCGGACAGCAGGCGGACCAGACCTCCGACGAGGTCGGGGTCAAACACCACGTCTGCAGACGGAGAGCAGAGCTGGACTGAACGGATGAGACCCAGCTGAGGGCGTCTCTGGACCACAGAGGGCCGTGAACCGACGGTGACACCTGATCCCAGACGTCAGTCCTCGTGTCTGAACACGGCAGACGACGGACGAACGAGTCCAAGTTCAGACGGTCAGATGTCAACACAACAACACACAGTGCAGACACACACACACGTTGTCAATCTGAGAAGGTCAACGGGACTCGTCGGTCCCTGAAAACGACTGTCGGTTCCACGACAGGAGAAGACGCCGTCGACAGACAGTTGGATTCATTCAAATCCAGTTTGAGTGTAAACAGGTCAGGAGCATACGGACCCGCAGCGATGACGGTGTCGGCGTCGATCTGCTGCAGCTGCTCCTCCGTCACCGTCGTCCAGTCCAGCTCCTCCACGCTGACCGCAGGAGACGTCCGCTGCAGCAGATGGTTCAGCCGCACGTTGTGCCGCAGCTTCCGCAGGACGCCGCCATGACAGTCGCTGAAGACGAACCGGGACGGAGCACAGGTGTGGCAGATGGTGATGCCCGTCAACCCGACACCGCTGCCCAGCTCCAGAACAGTCCTGGAGAGCATCAAGAACATCAGACACCCTGCAGCTTCTGACCAAAACCATCCACAGAGAATCATTTCTGAAGAAAAGACAACGTGACACAGGAAGAAGAGAAGAAAACAATCAAGACACAGCAGAACCTCGGAGGACGTCCCACAGACTGGAGAAGGTCTGGAGGACGTCCCACAGACTGGAGAAGGTCTGGAGGACGTTCTCTGGAGGACGTCCCACGGACTGGAGAAGGTCTGGAGGACGTCCCACGGACTGGAGAAGGTCTGGAGGACGTTCTCTGGAGGACGTCCCACGGACTGGAGAAGGTCTGGAGGACGTCCCACAGACTGGAGAAGGTCTGGAGGACGTCCCACAGACTGGAGAAGGTCTGGGGGATGTGCTCCTTCCTAGTCCTCTGTGTGTCCTGAAGTGTGTCACCTGCCACTGAAGGTCTGTGGGTGGTCCAGAGCCCACTCAGCCAGGTAGAGGGCAGCCTCCCACGTGACCAGACCAGTGGTCCCCTCGGAGATCAGAGCCACGTTCTCCAGCAAGCTGACGGCGCCACCACCAGGCTGCGGGACACAAAGCAGTCTGATTCGTGAAGAGTCCCCTTCAGTGTCCTTCAGTGACCGCCGGCTCTGCTGGACTAGAAGCTTCTAGAAGCTCTGTTGTACAGGACATGGAGGATGACCACTTTAACTCTCTCTCTCTGTTTCGCCCCAGTTGGTCGAGGCAGAAGGCCAGCCACATGCTGGAACAGGAAGTTGTTCCTCTCCTCCGTCTGAGAGCTGCTGGATGTTGGTTTCTATCCCATCAGTCAGTTTGCTGAGTCATCAGAGCACTGTCGGTGTGATCCGGTCTGACTGGACACAACTTTTTATTTGTGTTGTTTTTATCAGGAGCACCTTTCTCTACATGGACGTGATTATTAAAACAATAACAACACAAGTCATGATGATTAATAAAACACAGAGAATAAATTCAAGTTTGATAACATATAATCAACTCTGTCATGGACCACTGAAAGCTTTAAGAAAGTTTTATGCCACAGATAAAACCAGAATGTGTCCCACATCCGCTGTGAATCATCGGTACTGAACCGCAACATGAAAGAATGAAAACTGACCTGAGACAGATTCAAATGGGACTGGAAGTCATGATCGTACTATTAGTAGTCGTAGTCGTAGTAGTAGTATAAGAGTATTATAGAAGACAGCCATCATCTCTAGGAGAACATGTTGTGATCTAATTCAGAGAGTACCAGGAAGTAGTTCTTGTATCCTTCGGTCGCCTCCTCGGCCGCCAGCACCTCGGCGAGAGCGTCGTACAGCTGGTCCAGAGGGTCACAGGTCGTGGCCTCCAGCTGCAGAGTGGAACACCTCAACGAGTCAAACTAACCCAACTCACTGAGACTTTCAGCACTAACAGAAGACAGAGAATGTTCCACGGAGTGAGCACTGACCCGTCTGATGAGCTCCGACAGAAACTGCCTCCTGTACCGGGCTGACGGCGGAAACGTCCTGCACAGGGAGTGAAGACACGTCTGACACACACAAACACGTCAGCTGCTGACGGGTGACGACTGGTCACATGTCTTCATTTGTCACGAGTCAAATGTTGTCGGTTCTGTTCCTGTGACACATATGGAGCCCTGAGGTCCCATCACATGTTTTTATCCTGTGCACACAGAATAACGTGTTCCCACCGTACCATCCTTGTGTGCACAGGACAACGTTTAAACCTGAGTACCTGAATAAATAACTGCACAACAATTCCAACGATGCACACATGGAAATCAGAACCTTGAATCCTTGAACTGTGTCACACGTACTCTGAGGCAGACAAAGAGCAGACGAGTAACAGATTTAACCAACAGGTCAGGAAACCTCCCCCCATCTCGAGGGGTCACGTAGGACCACCCCTAGTCGTCTGCTGCTGACAACGGACGGTCCACATCTAGCAGCGCGTCCAGGGAACGTGTGAACACAGATGGATGTTTACGGAATGAACAGAAAATGACCTTACAGCTGAAAAGGAGATGTTAGGTATCTGGAGGGAACAAGTTATTAACCTGTGTGCACAAGAACAAATGAATATCTCATGGTGGGACTTCATTACTTCTCACCTCTGTCAGGATGTCTGAGATCAGGTCTGTGGATTTGCTGCTGTCAAGGTCTTCTTCTAGAAACTGTTCAGGCAGAAAGGACCAAATTCAGTCCTTTTTACTGTGTCAAGGTTATTCTAAGTGTGTGTTTTTGCAGCACATTTCTGTGAACTGGTCATCATCAACAAAATGAGATGTATCGTTGGAATGTTTCCATAACTACTGTATCGAATGGACTATGCAGAGATTTTAAAGAATGTCACTGAAATATCGACGTATGAACACAACCTAGGACATTTACCAGCACCATAACGGTGATGAAGCGTCTGAGAAGCAGGTTTAAACGCTTACATTCCGACCTGCAGGTGAATAATACATACGACGAATCATCCAGAATATTATGTTAATTTGCGCTACACATTAAAATACTTTCCGAATGTGAGCGTGTTTGCGGGTGAGACAGTTAAAACACATAATAGACACATTTCTGGAGGGCTTTGGCGCCGCCGTTATTCGAACGAGAGGAAGCGGCCATTTTAAACTCACCGTCCAAGGGAAAGAAACTAGTCGGCGTGTAGCGAAGAACCCCAGGCGGAACTCTTTGACAACATCTGATTTAAGAACGTTTCTTGTGCCTGTAGGCTGGTTTACCTCGGGACACTCCATCTTCCACGTCCACGTGATTCCGTTTTACCCACAAGGCTTCTTGGCGCTTCTGGGTATTGTAGTCTTTCTCTCTCTCTCTCTCTCTCTCTCTCTCTCTCTCTCTCTCTCTCTCCCTCTCTCTCTTTCGGCAGCTGTTGCATTTGTACTTTGCTGGCATTTGACAATTCTTGGCTTGGATATAAATCTGTATAAAATATGAATGAGTTGTGCGTTAATTACTATTAAATAAACAAACGCATCCTCAACAAGTATATTCTTTGTTGAACAAAGCGACTGTTGGAGATTCATCCCGCTCGTTTCCTGCTGCGTCACTGCAGGTGGAGATAAGTCCTGTTACAGTTGGTCATCAACAAGACTGACAGCAACTGTCAGTGTTCACAAGTAAGGAACACATTATTGTTATTATTATTATAAGTAGTAGTAGTAGTAGTAGTGGTGGTGGTGGTGGTGGTGGTAATTTTGTTGTTGCATTGATTGTATGTAGATTGTTATTACTACTGTTATCATATAATTGGCAGCAGTGGTTCTATTATAATCTGCGTTCCAAATAAACTAATATGTGTGGATGCATGTCTGTTTTTGTTCAATGAACTGTGGATAGTTCATTTACCCTTTCAATGGCAAGTTATGAAATACATAAATAATGGGAAAAGTATGTCTTAAAACTTAAGTGTTCCCGCTGTAAACGCTAAAGTGTTTGCAACTGTCTCAGAAAAGGACGATGAGGATGATAATGATCAGACCGTCTCACGGGAGAGCAGTTTTAACAGGAAAAAGTCCACCAGAAGACCCATTCAACAGGCTTGACGTGTTCCTTTTTTCATTACACTAAACATGTTGGAGGTTTTGTGGCAAACGATGGGATAATAGCGGACAACGATCCGGATAGGAACCGACGCTTGTTTCTCACCGGAGCATTTAAAGCGCCGGACTGTCAACAAACATGGCGGCGTGAGGAACTTTTGCTCCTTCTTGTGTATATCTATGCTTTTGCTGGTCGATGGAAGGTGAACGCCTGTGTTGCTGCTACCGAAGGTAAATAATGCGACGTTTCTGTACGTTACACATTAGTTACGTGATAAAACGGGCTCGTCCACAGTCGAACCGGTGGCAAAGTCATTTACTGGTCACACTGTCGATCGATGGTTGAAATGATGGAAGGTGCCGATGTCACTTTTGTCTATTTTATTGCCTATTTCTGTCTGTAAAGGTTCCCAAGTTCCAGACGGTGCCGTTCGAGCCGCAGACAGGATAAATAAGCCTCTTTTCGGTGTGTGGGTGCTAGCTGCTCACAGGGGTCGATGCGTTGTGCCCCAGGCGTCACAGCACTGAGACGAAGTCAATATTTGAAGGTTGTTCCTGCGTCCTCTGCCCTCATTCACAACATTCAAAGCTTCTCTGAGCTCATTCGCTGCCAGAATTGGCCTTTATTACACACTAATCAGATATGAAACGAGTGACAGGACCGGAGGCAAATGTGTATTTAAAATAATTATGTAAAATTCATTGTTTAATTCTAATTTTATCTAACAAGGTCTGCTCCATCTTGTATGGTCAGATTTTATTATTCAAGAGACAGTCCGACTGCATCAAATCCAAGGCGGCATGCACGCCCTCTGCAGCCCAGTGACCTGGTGATGTGCCATTGTGTTGTTTTTTTTTTTCATACGAGTACACACACACAGTATCAGGCTGATACTGGTTATTGTATGATTGCGTCCCTGGTTTCCATGTTGCGTATGGACCTCGTGCTCCAGCTCAGATGTGGCGTTCACCTTCTTGACGGTTTTGTTTCCTCATCAGAGCTGAGTGATCCCGGGCCGGACGTCATGGTGCTGAAAGTCTTCTTCCCTCAGTGCTGCAACCGGGCCGACAGCGGGCTGCTGGTGGGCAGCTGGATCGCCGGCCACAACTCGGCTGTGGTCCTTGCCGTCATCCACTACCCGTTCATCCCCAGCCAGGTCAAACAGTATCTGCAGCAGGTGAGGCGGGCGGGGGTGGGGGTCAAATGACAGTTTCTACGTGAACTCGGTCTCTGGAGGGATGTCTGACACCCAGTGGTCAGGATGTGCACGTACCGCTGTGGTTTCTCCTCAGGTGTTGTATGAAGTAATGCATGACGACCAAACCAGCTACATGGCGTTGTCGTTCGTCTCCCGGTCGGCTGAATGAGCGTGTTCATCCCTCCCAGATGCAGGCTCGGAGCAAGGTGGAGCTGTCGGTGTTGGGCTCCTGGAGTTTGCCCAAAGAGGATCAGGAGGGTATGGAGAGCTTCCTGAAGGACCTCAGCACCATCTTCCCGCAGGAACGCTGGCTCCAGATCAGCCGCCTGATGGGAAAGACGGGCTTCACGTGTCAGGTCCTCCGGCATAATCAGAGTAAGAACGGCGCCCAGAAGTCGACTTTAGAAAGAATCATTGTCTTCACTAAGGCTGAAAAGGGGCGGAACATCTCCGCTCACATTCCATGAACGGCTGGTGTCAGCTGACATGTAGCATGTCAGCGTCTGTCATCTGGACGAAAGTCAGACATTAACACACACATCACATCATCAAACCTATGTCACCTCTGTCATCCATGTGACCTCAATAGTCCAGAGTTCAGAGCAGGAAGGGGGGGGGGGGGGGGGGGGCCTTAGTCCACC
>CAAKHB010007409.1:0-15459 GCA_901007665.1 Aeoliscus strigatus | reverse complement strand
GGGGGGAGAGGGGGCGGGGGGGGGGGGGGGGGGGGGGGGGGGGGGGCGTGGCCTTAGTCCACCTGCAGTCAGGTGGACAGCTGATGTTCACACTGACATGTTCAGAAGTGTCAGTGAAGTATTTCTTTGGTCGTGACCAGGAGACGGATCAGCTCAGACGAAGGATGAGGAGGGCGACGGCGAGGCTGGAGGAGAGGACGGGAATGTGATCTTCATCCACTACGAGCAGAGGAAAGTCATGCTGTCGCAGCTGCATCCTGTCCAGAATGGAGCTCTACACCCCAGCGGTGACCCTCCATCGGAGCTGAGACAGGTACAGGGACAATAGGAACAACGATACACTAGAACCTGGACAACAATCCACAATCAGCTGATAATAATAATAATAACAACAACAACTCTGTATCTTCTCACTTCAGCACATTGTTGGAGCACACAGCTGTGTCGGTCAGATACATTCTGTACAAACGTGTCTCTCGTCTGTTCATTTGTAAGACCTAAGAAGCTGAAGTGGAATGTGACTTGTTTATTGATGGTTCTGATGTAGCTGGGATTGTTTGGATCTCTTCAGTAGATTCAGGTTCTGTGTCTCTGTGTCTTTGACCGGTGAGTGTTGATGTAAACACACAAGATGTGCATTGTGGGGTTTAACAGACAAACATTAACTTAATGACCAACTAAATATCCGACATGTCAGGGTTGAAGACACATGCAAGGAAGATGGAGGGAGTCGACATTTCTTGGGCTTCTGACTGGGGAATTTACCATTAATGACAAAAGTCCCCATCAGTTCAAACTGCATAGCTGACTCATGACCATATAGTTCAATTCTACATCCATTTAATCTGCCTTTTTGTTCCCAGTATGAAGCCTTGACATCTTTTATTTTGATAGAGAGAGACTACTGATTGATATAGACTAAAAATGCTCCCCTCTGTGGAAGCATGTTTTTAAATGTGTTTTTGATAATCATAAAAATTCTACAATCAGGATTATTTCCTTGAGGTTGTTCACAACTCCAGACATCCTTAGCTCTGAGGATTCTGACTTTAATCTCAGAACTCCAATATTGGTTTGTACATGTTGATCCCGTTGTGTTTTGCACTGACGTGAGGCACGAATCGTCCTCCGTAGGAGCCTTGAACACAGTAGACTCAGAGGATGTGTCAGTCCGTCGTGTGCTTCTCCTGCTGTCTGAAGATGGCTGATGGTTTGTGGTGCAGGTGTTCCAGGCGGTGGCACACAGCCAGCCTCTGTTCTTCCTGGACAGGTACGACGACGGGCCGCTCAGGTCCACCCACTGGCAGTCGGACGGCCGCGAGGCCAGCATCATCGTGGAGCTGCTCAAACAGGCCTCGCTGCCACTCTGCCTGCTGGTCGGATGGCTGCTGGCCGTCTGGACGTGGATCTGTAACATCCGGTGAGCAGAATCTTATCTTCTTATCTTAATAACTCCATTTTTATTTCAATATGAATTAGAGACACTGTAACTTATCACCTGTGACTGAAAGGGATTTACTTAATAAACAACTGATCAGTGTCATGAAATCAAAACAACTGATCAGAGACAGTGTGTCATTAAATGACTTGTTTCTATGTTTAATGATCTTGTGTGTGATGTGTTTAAAGCATTTTGACGTTCGTTAGTGTTGATGCTGTTGGAAGTTCACACACTGCCATATGTAGAAAATGAACGACGAACTAATGTCTAAAGCTACTAAAGTAAATCTACTAAATCAGACTAAATGTACTAAATCAGACTAAATGTACTAAATCAGACTAAATGTACTAAACTAGACTAAATGTACTAAACCAGACTAAATCTTCTAAACCAGACTAAATCCACTAAATGTCTCCACTTCCATTCGTGTGATAACTCCAGTGGAACAGTTTGCACTGTGGCAGACAGAGGAACCTGTACTCTTTCCTGTTTGCAGGCTCTTCAGTCTTTCCCCGCTGTCCTTCCTGTCCTCCAAACTGTCCACGTGCGTCCAGCTCAGCTACAGAACGGAGCACATGAGGACCGTGTGTTCCCCCACAGCAGCCAGTGGACACACCCAGTTCATGAGGTGGGTGTTCCACCGCCCTCTGGTTTCTACCAGCAGGAGGTGGAGAAGAGATCCTGATGGACGGATAGACAGATGATGGACGGATGATAGATTGGGTTCAGGGAACGTGGTTGTAGTTGAGGGTTAACGGTGGGGAGGACAGATGGGTCACAGCCGTTTGATCCTTTCCCTGTTTCCCTGTTGCTTCTCATTCATTGATTAGAATTCATTCTTCAGTAAATCATCTCTGGGAGCAATGATGAGGACAGATTGGATCAGAATAATTCAAATGTACACATTCACGCAATGATTGTGAAGTACTGATTGATGTTGTTTGGCTTCTGTTTCTGTTGTATCATTCCATAAGGTGGCGCCAAATCCCCAGGCTGCGACAAGTGTGTCACTGAAAAACGGAACAAATAACTTCCATACAAAACTACTTTACCGCAAACATTTGATTTTTTCAATGCACTCATCAAGAAATCTACTATGTACTTTTTAAAAATACAAGAAAACCATCAGTCACTCACAGTATTTTCCATCCGACTGGAAGGATGTAATACGACTCAGGGCACATGTATGTCACATGACGCCAGCGCAGACACAGAAGAACGCCGTTGTCATGTTTCGCAGATGAAATAGACGGGACCCGTTTGTTGCAGTGGTCCACGTCATCGATGTTTGACACTCAGTTTGTCACTGCCAGAGTTTCATCCATTTATTGAAGCACAACAGAGAGAGTGAATCAGATGTGTGTTCATGTCAGAGGTCAAAGGTCAGTGTGTGTCACAAACACACTCATCTGACATGTCTTTACGTTCCTGCTAACGTTAGCATGTGTCCGCTGTGGACTGGATGTACAGACTCTTTGTCGTAATGTTCCGTTACTGTTAAGTTTCAGCTGGAGAAGATCTAATCTCTGAATGGATCTTTAGTCCGTTTCAGTCTGTTTCCGTGTGAGAAGGATGAAGCTGCTCCACACACTTGTTTTTCATCTTTCCTTTCTTCTTGGTGCACAGAAAAGCCAATATCGTGGTCTCCATGTTGGTGGACGTGGCTCTGGGCATATTGCTGATGTCGTGGCTCTATAGAGACGACCGCATCAGCACGTTAGCAAACGCGCTGGTGCCTGCAGCTGAAGTAAGTGTGAACGGTACAAACCAGACTAGTCTTTGATCGGATGTGAAGGAAACACTCACCACCACCAGCTGTGGACAGCAGCCTGTCAGCCGATGACGATGATGACGATGATGACGATGATGACGATGATCACCAGGGGAACTTGTAACGAGGAATGGACAGAAGTTCGGTTTGGTCGTCACAGGGACTTTAAATCATCATTTCTCCAGCTGAGAACATGATGCTGTTCCTCCATCACATGCACAGACACACTGACTGTCTGTGGACTGAGGCCACGCCCCCTACCTGCACTGTGCTCAAGTTACTTTTAGAACCCATGTCTACAGAGGACACAAGTCTGAGCCTAGAGCACCACACCTATGAAGACACACCTTTGAGCCTGTGGGTGACAGGAAGTGGTCGCCCGTCTATGGACTGTTCCAGAGCTTAAATTCCCAGTGAACTTTGTGGGAAAGTTTCCAGACACGTTCTACTCTTTTGCAGTCCTTTATGTGTCCTGACCTTCTTCGTTGTGTAAGGGACACTGCTGTGATGTGTGTGACCAGAGTGGGTGGTGTACGTGTTGACTCTATGGGATCTTCTGCAGCGTGTGGCCAAAGAGCTGGACGAGCTGCTGCAGTGGCTGATGGGCGCTCCTGCAGGGCTGAAGATGAACCGGGCTTTGGACCAGGTTCTGGGGCGCTTCTTCCTCTACCACATTCACCTGTGGATCAGTGAGTTCTAACACACACACGCACACAACACAACGCTGCACTACAGTACGCTAGAGTACGCCACACGACTGTATGTTACACTACGCTGCACTGTAGTATACTACACTACACTACTGTACACTACTCGACAGTACACAATGTGGCTGGAGGAACACTGACATGATGTTGTTTGTTTGTTTTTACACTACTCGTTGTCTTCGCCGTGGTCGGAACGAGAACAATTTCAGCGTCCACTCAATCCTGTTCCGGAGGGATTTACTTCTGTAACATCACTGAGATCACCTTGGACCCGCTCGGGGGTCCCTGACCTCCATCTTGTGGCCGTGGCTCTCCAGGCCTGATGCGGTTTGAGCTATGTTCAGATGTAATGATGCGTCCTTGGTCCTGCAGGTTACATCCACCTGATGGTTCCTTTCCTGGAGGGGATCCTGTGGTACGGAGGGCTGTCGGCCTGCCTCGGACTGACCTTTGCACTCTCGCTGCTCTCCGACATGGTGGCACTGCTCACCTTCCACATCTACTGCTTCTACGTCTACGGAGCCAGGTGGGCTACGATTGATCCCGTCGGTCCGACGTACCAGTGTGAAGTGTGATCCTTTGGGAAAAGTCAGACTCGGTGTTTGTTTAGTTGCTCACACGTCCTACAAACAGTGGTGTGGACCTCTGCAGACGGACCCTTTGTGTCACGTGACTTTCCTAGCTGCTGTTCCTGCCTGTTTGGGTTTGTTACGTCAGGTCCTAGTTCTTTGGTCCTGAACATTACTGCAGACAAGGTGATGGAAGTTGGAGCTGGTGAACTGTGTTGTTGTCAGGCTCTGTGGAGGAGCTGATGAACCTGGTGAAGGGCCGTGGTGGGCTGAACAGCGTCTAATTCAATTCTCTTCTGATCTGTGGGAATAATAGATGTGTGCTGGGATGTTGGAGGAGGGAGGGTGACTGAATTATGCATGTGGCTCTAAAGATAGCTGCTCTCTCCTGCCTCTGGGCCAATGAAATATTACTCACCTTTCCTTGTTCACATTTCATATGTATGTCTGCAACTAAAAATACAGGAGCGTTCCTTTCCTGTATTCATCCAGTCGAGGCAGAAGGCCGTCCCCCACCCCCATGTAGCCTTGGATCTGCTAGAGCATTCTGAGCCTGGAACAGGAAGTTGCGCAGGTTTCATCCAGAATCCAGTTACCAGCACGTCAAAAGATTAGTTTCACACATTCCAAGGTTCAAGGCTTCTGGGTTGTTCTTTTGTCAGGTCTGATTTTCTTTATGTTGGTCCCCCCCGACAGTCCTCTGATGACAGATGTGTTGGGGTGTAGACCACAGTGGAGAAACAGAGGAACTCAAATAAACCTGTGTTAGATGGAACCTTCCATCATTTCCTCATGTCCACACGCACACGCGCACACAGACACACACACACAGGTACTCATTTAGTCCATTTAATTCACAGTCATGAACATAATCTGGATCTTAAAACTGCTATTGGCCAACTAATAAACGTTCTATGTTTCATCTTTTGTGGTGTCAATCGTGTACATATGAATTAAAATGGTCGTTTCCAGTAGTGACAGGCATTATTCATCTGCATCCTTCAATGGACACCAGCGCTCCACGTGGTCGGCAGCAGCTGTAGCTGTTGTTTGTAGCTATTGATGAATGATTTGTGGTGATTTGTGTTCAGTTTTCCACCCGTGTCATGAAGGAGACCGATGTGTCCGTCTCTGTCAGGTTGTACTGTCTGAAAATCTACGGCCTCTCGTCTCTCTGGAGACTCTTCAGAGGGAAGAAGTGGAACGTTCTCCGGCAGAGAGTGGACTCATGCTCGTATGATCTGGACCAGGTAGGACACGCACACACACACACACACACACACACACACACACACACACACACAGGTACAGATTGGTCCTTGTCCGTTCCAGTTCCTGTGTGAGTGCTGACGTCCCAGCAGTGACTGAGAGACACAAACACATGAACACCGTCACAGTCTGACCAGGTTCCACCAGGGTCCATCAGACAGCTGGAACCGTGTTGACCTGATCGTGTTTGTCCTCTTCAGCTCTTCATCGGGACGCTTCTGTTCACCATCCTCCTGTTCCTGCTGCCCACCACAGCTCTCTACTACCTGGTTTTCACTCTGGTGAGACAGTCGTCCTCTGTCCGGTCCTTACTGGTAACGGTCACAGTGACAGTGTGTGCGTGTGTGTGTGTGTGTGTGTGTGTGTCTGCAGCTGCGTCTGGTGGTGGTGCTGTTCCAGGGCGTCCTCCACCTCAGTGTGGACTTCATCAACTCTTCCCCTCTCTTTGCGTTCGCCCTTCGCGTCTGTCGGCCCTACAGACTTGCAGGTACGCCGCTGCTCCATGTGACTTCACGGTTGGACCCTTGAACCCCGACGTTTGCGCTAGCATACTTTGTGTAGTACACTACTTTGTGTAGTACACTACTTTGTGTAGTGTAACTATGTGAGTATTTGCACCTGACAGGTGCGAGCAGCCACGTTGCCATCATTACGGTAAACCCATCCCTGCTGTTGCTGGAAGCCAGTGAGTCATTACCGTAATGACTGTAACTTGGCCGTGAAGTGACACTGGTCAACAGTCGTGAAATTCCAAAGGATGCTCGCGTGAACGTGTTGAAGAATGCAAACCTGATGTGTGACATCTGCCTTCCAGAGGGTGTGAAGTTCCGAGTGTTGTGCGACGAGCCGGGAACGGCGCTTCACCTGCTGATGGAGGTCAGAGGTCACGTTGTCCTTCCAGTCCACTCAGAACCACTTTCTGAGATTTCTGTGGTTCCGAGCTCAGCTTTGAACCTGGCTTGTTCATCTTTTGTGTTTTTGACAAAGTGTTATTAAACCACTGCAGTGAAGTGTGATACGAGTCATCAGTAGCTGAAGGGAAGTGTCGGTTCTGAGGTTGTTTGTAAATTTGGAGTGAGAAGCTGTTGATCTGGATTCATGTTTCTCCATCTGCCTGTGTGCATACACAGAAATGTTTGTGTTCCTTATAACGCCGGGGTTGTTCGTATCATAAAGGGACGGTTCATTCGTTGTAAATATTTGTGATCCTGTTACTTCCTGGTCCGACCCCTGGAGATCCGAGTGAATGTGACCTGGACCATGTTTCTCTTGCTCAGATTAACCCTCTGAAGAGCAGCGAGGTGCTTCAGACCTACCGCACGCCGACCTACAGCTGCTACCCCAAAGACTCATGGGCCGCCCTGGTGAAGAAGCTGTTTGTCGGGCAGCTCGTTTACCCTTGGAGGCACAAAACCCTCAAGGCTGATTGACACACACACGCCTGAAGGCCAGGAAGAGCAGGAGCGGGCGGAAGGGGAAAGGAGTGAATATTTGAAGAACTCACAGCAGCTCCTCAAGCAGAAGCTGTCATGACCACTGGATTTGTAGATGTGAAGGATTTTACTTTTCTAAACGATGTGTTTCTGAACGATATGCTGATTTAAAAACTGAATGCTGTTACCGATGAAACATTTACCTTCAACACAGAGTTCTTAAAAGCTGAATAAAGTATTGTCTTATGAATAAATGATAAACAGAAACGGACAATCCATTCATTGCTGGATCAATTTATTCCAACCCACTCCGGCTATAATGGAGAAGGCTGAAGTGGTTGAAAAAAGTGTTGAGTAAGCATGAAATGGGATGCCGAAGATAAAGAGAAGCAGCTAAAAGCTGCAGTTCTTTCTTTTTAATTCATGAAGGTGACTATTTAAACAAGAAGTGTTATTTTCTGACTCCGAATCCTCCATGGCTCCAGATGGAAGTATTAACAAGAGGCTGTTGTTTGGGTGAACTGCTCCTTTAAAGCTCTTTTGTGCATGTATACCATGACCAAGTAGTTGTGGATAGTTGTGGATAGTCTTATATACTTTTACACTGTTAGAATATTGACCAATGCAATTAAGTGAACTACCTTGCTACCTTGTATTTATTTGAATACGTTCAGATGAATTGACAATAACTCGAACTTGTATGTCATCATCAGTGTAGTTGAGCGTCCCTGATTGTGTTTGTTATTATGACCACTCAGCGTTATTTAGTGGACGTTCTCCGATCCGTCGGATCTGCTCATCAAGTGCCAATCAAACAACCTTTGTCTTCTGATTTCACCTGGAACGTCGTCAGGAGACTGAGCAGCAGAACTTTGATTGACTTTATCCCCAGTAGTCCAGTGTCCAAAGAGAGGAAGGTCAAAGAGGAGGTTTATAGATGCAGTGAGGGAGGACATGGAGGTAGTTGGAGTCAGAGTAGAGGATACAGAGAACAGGGAAAGATGGAAATTGATGATTCGCTGTGGCAACCCCTGAAGAGGGACAGAGCCGAAAGGAGAAGAAGAAGAAGAAGAAGAAGAAGAAGAAGTCCAGTGTCCAAACTGCATACAGTGGTTCTGTCATGTTCAACACCCAGAATTACCGTAAAGTCTTCAAGTGTCGCATTTGTTTGTGTGTGTGTGTGTATGTGTGTGTCTAGACACCCTGTGAAGATGAAAGGATGTTAAATCTGAAAGGTCATAACCTGATTTACACATTCATTTATTTATAATTTGTTTCATTATGTTGAATCAATGTTTCCTTCAATGTATACATGGAGGTATGTGTGTGTGTGTCAGAGCATGAGTGTTATTTAATCTCACTTTAACCTACTTTATATCCAGAACGTATACACACACAGATGGTCAGACTACGTCTCCTGTGAGGATCTGCAGAGTGCTTTGACTCATTTATCATCACTGAAGTAACGTGTCAGTTACACACCATCTCACGTATGTTCTGGTGAAGCACAATAGATGTTCATAAACAAATAGAAAGAAGAAATAAAGGCAACAACTGCACAAATTACAATGTATTGTTTGATAAATACATGTGAAATAGCAATTTTATTTAAAAGCTGTAATAAAAACATGAATGTCTCTTGGAGATGAACAAAGTATCCAACACAAAGGAGTGTTAAATGATGTTCTAAAAGAACACAGGACAAAAAGACAATATTTGTAATCAAAGAGCAGAATATTTGGCGTGAACCAGAGTTCAGGACATGCCCGAAGAGGTTCTGTTTTCTGTCAGATGCATCTTTGTTGCTCTCTTAACATCTGCATGTTGTTGACGGCCAACTTTAACAGACGTGCCTTCTGGCCAATGACAGTCATTTCCTCTGAGAAACGTGTCCAATCGAATGCGGCAGAAGGCGGGGCTTCACCCGGGGGCGGTAGCAGCGGGGGACCTGTCAGGCAGCGGCAGCGGCGTCTGCAGCGCTTCGGCTGCGAACATGACTGACGATTGTGGAGAAATATGGAAAGATCCGGAGCTGAGACCGCAGAGGACACGCACAGAGACTGGGTCTGGCCGTGAAAAGCCCGGAGCTGTTCGCCCCCCCTCCACAGCTCAGTGAAGTTCCACACAGCTTTGGAATCCCCGACCAGAGGCGGACAGGGGGCCTGGAATTCCAAAGACGACGCTGGAAGTTGAGCTAACAGGTGAGGACCGAGCTGGAAGGAGGAGGAGCTGGTTCCGACCGGCAAAGGGAGTGTGTGACACGGTTCGGTGAGTTCCCGTCCGTTCGGGTCACCTCGTCAACCTGCGCTTTGTCCTGAAAGCTAAGCTAGCTGGCTAGCTGGCTGGAAGGGCTAGCCCGTTGTTCCCATGCTAACATGAGTTTTTAAACGGGAACAAAAGAAGCTTGTACCCTTACCAGGACTAGGAGCCTCTGCTGTCAGTGCTCGGTCCGGTCCACGTCCAACAGACACTCGAACTGGTCAAGAACTCTGAGTGTTCACGTCGACCTGGGTCTGACTGACATCTACTAAAACATCTGGAGCCTTCCACTGTCTGCTCCATCCGATGTTGACTTCTGTCTGTAGGCACAGACTCACAAACTCAAAGTCTACAGGATTGAACCCAAACACACAAAGCAGGGTTCGCTCTAGAAAGAGTTCTAGTGAAAATCCTGAAATTGCTGATTTGTCCATTCTGTCTACATCAAACCACATGTTGTTGGAGTCCCACATGTTTGAATTCACTCTGTCACTCTGAAACATGTTTCATGTTTTGTTGCGGATCGTACGTTTAGATCGTTAAAAACCCAGGAAGAGGAAAACTGCAAATGGCTCCTCATGTCAGAGGTACTGATAAGTCGAATTCAGAAATGTGAACTGTTGGAGATGTTTGCTGTGATTTCTGTCAATGTGAAAGTAGAGGCGGTCGAGGTAGAAGGCCATCGCTGGAGGTTTCTGAGCCTGGAACAGGAAGTTGTTCCTCTCCTCCATCGTTGAGAGCTGCTCATGTGAATGTTGGTTTCTATCACAACAGTCAGAGTGCTGAGTCATCAGGGAATAAAGTCTGACTGGACCGCTGGAGTTCTGCTGACCTCAGGGATGGACGTTTTCAGCCTGTCACCCTCCGTCCTCAGGGTTCAGATGTGAGACACCATGGGCAGCCAGGGCAGCCCGGTGAAGAGCTACGACTACCTCCTGAAGTTCCTTCTGGTCGGGGACAGCGACGTGGGCAAAGGGGAGATTCTGGACAGCCTGCAGGACGGCTCGGCCGAGTCCCCGTACGCTTACAGCAGCGGTGAGTCCCTCTGCTCTCAGCTGGTGATTCAAAATGTCGAGAACAGACGAGCTGTGTGAGGACACGTTGGTATTCATCTCACACTCACACGCACACAGCTGACATGGAAGAAGGCATCGTCGTCCAGTCTCCTGTCACTCTGCTGGTTTGATAAATCCTTTTGATCATGATTTATTTACTAAAATGTGTCCTTCTCTGTGTTTGTACATGTTCGTCGGTCTGTCCTTGTAGCTCTGTGTTGAATCTCACCGCCGTGTTTCCTTTTTTCCGGTTATCTGTGTTTGTCTTTTTCCTTAAAGTGAAAGCGACTGAAAGTGAGCAAGTCTTGTTGCCACGGCAACACCCAACAAGCTCATAGCCCCATCAATCCCTGCTGACTTTTTCTGGCGTCACCTGATGCGTTTCTGGTGTCGTAGGCAACACCTCGACGTGAATTGACACAAGCATAAATTGTCAATGACCACGCACACACGTAAGAACTCAACCAATCCGACCAGGAATCACCTTTGAACTGCTCCAAGCCGGTGCTGAGGAGTGGTGGAGAGGAGAGGTGCGGTTGTATTCACTGCCCTATTTTTCAATTCATCTTGGAATGACGACAACTTCTCATGAAAAATACATCCGTGAGCAGACGGAGGCTGTTTGTCAGCCATTGCCTGATGAAGTCTGTGGTGCTGCCTGCTGACGGTCTCTGTCACTGCAGCACATCGGACAGGAAAGATCCCCAGAGGTCTGGAGGTGACCCGATGACCCGTCCGGTGGTTCTGACCAGATGTCCTCATTGGACAGCTCAACTAGCTTCAGCTCCTCTCTGCTTGGGGAACGCTCAGAGGCTGTCGGAGGTTCCTCCTGTCCTCCTTGGGGACTTCCAGGGTGGTTGACAGAGGACCATGTTTGTGTAGACACCTGACAACAATGACTAGTTCGGGCCAGAGCTGCCGATTATTTCGTCACTGAATCCGATAAAAATACTGTTTCTTTATTGAACGTCCATCTCCATCAGGCACAGGTCAAAGGTCAGTAGGTAGGTAGGTGTCAGTATCTGTTTGTACTGATGTTAATGTTAGCATATGATGTTCCAGCTCGTGGTCCTATTGTCCCGTTAAACTGATTCTGCTGTGCAGTGAGCTGAAGTTTCCTTCCAAACTCTGGAATGTTCTGGTCGGTTTCATTCTGTTTCCTCTTCTGTGTTTTGTTCTGCTCCGTTTTGTAACGACTCCTCTCCGTTGTGTCCACGTGACCTTGTTGTCCTTTGGTGCTGCTCCTGCTGCTCCCTTGTCGTCGTCTTCTGTGTATGTGGCCGTGAGCACAATGAAGATGAAATACAACAGAAAGCGTTTTGTCTAAAAAGGAGGGAGGAGTCAACTCAGTGTCCCCGTCCTGTCCCTGCCCCCAGCTCTGCCTGCTGCTCAAGTCCAACACAGTCACATGATGCTCAGGCAAGAAGGCAAACAACAGGTTCTCTCGTAAACTTCTGGAAGTGGTCAGCTATGTACTGGATGAAAACATTAACACACACACACACATACACACACACACACACGCATCCATTCAACTTCCACCATCCCATCATCAAACCTACGTCACTTCCTGTCGTACAAATCACCTGTGCACCATCTCATTGAATATTCTCCAAAATATTCATTTCCAAAACGCCCCAGCTGCTGTTCCCATGGACATCTGTAACCCCATTTTAAAATGATTGTGATTCACAAAGGACCAAATGTTCCCCCTCAGGCAGTGACTTCTCACAGCAGGAGACGAAGCAGCGTTTTGGATTCAAACCAGAACTAATCTGAATCTTTCCTGAAGTGGAGCTGTCATAGCCCTGCCCCCTCCCTGAACCCGTGCGCACTAACCCCCCCACAACAACAACAACAACAACAATGGTGGATCCCAGTGACGTGTCTGTCTGTCTCCTTTCTAACTCCATTCCCGTTCTCCACCATCACATGCTCCATGCAGCCTTCATCTCAGATCAGAGATGACTGATGATCTGGGACAGGAACCGAGGGTGAACTGAGGTGTCATCCTGCTGCAGAGCTGCTGCTCAGTGTCCCAGCTGATCATCCTTCCTCCACACACAGCTGTCATCAGCTTCAGCTTCAGAGGAGGAGCCTGCCCCGGCTGTTCACAGACGGTTTTTACCTTCTGTATCTGTCGTGTGTGCTGCTCACTGAGTTTGTCCTCTGAATGTGTCTCACCCCCAGGTATTGATTATAAGACCACCACCATTCTTCTGGACGGGCGGAGAGTGAAGCTTGAGCTCTGGTAAGTGACTCGGCCTCCGTGTCTCGAGTCTACAAAGGAAGCTCTCTCTCAGAGAGGCATCGAAGGGACACGACTGCCACTTATGTCTTCATTTTTACTTTTATTGGTAGCCTTTTATTGAACAATGCAGTTTGTTGTGCTTGAAGAAAATGAATTTGGTTGTGAACTTCATTCATCCTCCAACTGAAGAAAGATCTTGAGCAGCTGCGTTCTTTGCATTGGAGGTGATTTGTGACCAGAAGCTACAAAAAGGCTGTGGTGCCTCATCACCAACCTTTGCATGAAGGAACTACAGCTATCTATCTACCAACAGTGGGGGCCTATCATAAGTATTCACCCCCTTGAGCCCCCTTGGATGTTGTACCCTTTTATTGCTTTCAGAACTCAATCATGGGCAATAGAATTTGGCTTTTTCCCACAAAACAAAAAAAAATCATATTTGAATTGAAAACAGATTTCTACGAAGTAATGTCAATGAAACAAAAATACATACAGTCATATGATTGTTTGTAGAATTATTCCCCCCCTTCAGGTTGGTATTTGGTCCATGCACCTTTGGCTGCAGTCACAGCACTCAGACACACAGTGGATACGTCTCAGTCAGTCTTGTACATCTGGACATCATGTCCATTCTGTACAAAACTGCTCAAGCTCTGTCAGGTTGTGCGGGTATCGGACATGAACATCCCTTTAAGTCCAGCCACGCGTTCTCGACAGGACTGAGGTCTGGGCTTTGCTCTTTTTCAACCACTCTTGTGTTGCTTTTGCAGTAGGTTTTGGTAGTTCTCCTGCAGACTGAATAAGATCGTCCCCCAGGAGTTTGATGTATTTTGCAGCATTCCTTCTGCCCTCTCTACCTTTACAAGCCTTCCAGGGCCGGCTGCTGAGAAACATGTGCAGTGTTTGGTTTAACCTCTTGTCTGATGGAAGAATCTTCTTCCACTTGACCATGGAGTCTTCCACATGTCTTTTGGTGAACTCTAGTCGGGATCTCATATGAATTTTCTTCAACGGTGGCTTTCTCATTGCCACTCTCTGATGAAGCTTTGACCGGTGAAGAACCCGGCAGCAGTCTCTCCCATCTCAGCAGCTGAAGCTTGTGACTCCTTCAGAGTCGTCGTAGGGGTCTTGGTGGCTTCTCTCGCTAGTCTCCTACTTGTACGCTCACTCGGTTTACGAGGGCGGTCTGATCTAGGCAGATTCACATGTGTCATATAGTGCTGGGTGGTACACTGGATCATAACGAATACCGGTGTTAATTTTTCATATGATATGAATTTTTCATTTACCCCAATACTCCTGTACAGAGTACACAACGTTGGGAATGCCGCAGACATTGTTTGAGTGTCGAGTGCACAACAAACAGTGTGTTGAGTGGTGAACATGAATAAAAACAGTAAAAGTTCCAAAACTGAAGTTACAGAACGAGTTGAATGTGACACAGAAGAACTTGAACTGAAAAGAGGAGACGTGTTGTTAGGAAGTTCTTCAGCTTTAAAAAGAAACGACACCAATGTAGACTCAAGTTGTAGTCACAAACATGCCTTGTAGTCACAAACATGCGTCCTCCACGTCTCCAGGTAACGTTAGCACTGAAAGAGAAAAGTTGAGTCTGACTTTGTCCAATTTTGACTGTAACTGTCATACATTGATTTATTCACTTCATCAGAAGCATGAGTGACACCTCTTTGTAAACAGTTGTAAACATTTTGTGAATTCATGTAAACTTACAAAATGCAGACATCAGTGTTGGTACAATATTGACTCCTTATGGCAGTGAAATATGATATTCTAAGTCAATTTACTGCAGCTGTTTGTCTCTAAATCATGAAAAAAGTGTGTAAAAATGTGGTTAACACACAATCATGCATGAAAAAAAGTATACCGTGATATACCGTGAAACTTATTCTTCTTCTTTCAGCTTGTCCCTCTTCAGGGGTTGCCGCAGCGAATCATTGATTTCCATCTTTCCCTGTTCTCTGTATCCTCTACTCTGACTCCAGCTACCTCCATGTCCTCCCTCACTGCATCTATAAACCTCCTCTTTGACCTTCCTCTCTGTCTCCTACCTCCAACTCCATCTCTAACATTCTCCTACCAATGTATCCACTGTCCCTCCTCTGCACATGTCCAAACCATCTCAGTCTAGCCTCTCTAGCTTTTGCTCCTAACCTTCCTGTCTGTGTTGTCCCTCTGATGACCTCATTCCTAATCCTGTCCCTTTCATTCCTGTCCTGTTCATGCCTCGTCTCTCTAGAGCAAACCTCCATCTTTCTAGGTTCTCTTCCAACTGCAATATACCGTGAAACTGACTTTGAAAAATACCGTGATATAATACCGCCCAGCACTAGCGTCATATTCCTTCCATTTCTTGATGATTGATTTCTCTGAACTCCGGGGGATGTTCAGTGCCTTGGAAATGTTTTTGTATCCATCCCCTGAACTGTACTTCTCAATCACCCTTTCCCTGAGTTGCTTGGAGTGTTCTTCTGTCTTCATGGTGTAATGGTAGCCGTGAATACTGATCAACCAATCACAGGTTTTTATACCTCGATCACTTGACACACACACACTCACACTACTTAGCACCAATTGGATGGACCTCTGTTGAATTCGATTAGATTTAAATTATTAGATTATTAGATTTTAAAGGGGATGAATAATTCTGCAAACAATTGAATTTCTTTATATATTTAGTTTCATT
>CAAKHB010007408.1:469952-481133 GCA_901007665.1 Aeoliscus strigatus | reverse complement strand
AGGCGGGCGGGTGGTGAGGGCAGACCGGCAATCCGAGTACAAGGAAGCAGTTAGACAAGACATCAGGAGAAACACTCGTATTTACTCTGACAGAGGTTTTGCACCGAACGGCTGAGAGAGCAGAAGCACACAGCTGAGATGATAAAATGATTGAATTCACTGAAAAGGTGAGTCTGCAGGAAGACACAAGACATAAGTAGAAAGGGAAACAAGAAAAGGAACTGGCAACACAAACACTGGTACTGAAACGTAGCTTTACAGAAGGAAAAAGCCATGGATTGACATGCTTCATCTACAGTACACGTGTGCGGGATAATTAATAGTTCTTGTGTGTGTGTGTTTGTGCGTGTGTGTGTGTGTATAAGAGGTATTTCCACACGGAAATCTAGTCTTCTAGTCTTCACAACAAATGGGATTCTTTGTAAATGAAGAGTGTCCGTTAACTCTGAGACACATTTTCATTGTTTGACTTTCTCTCTGCCTCAAAGAGCTCCAAACATGGAGGTAATATAAGAATTAACACTTCATGAAAACGGGGGATTCCTTCCAGGTCTGTCTTTTTACACCTCATCGTATCAGCGGTCCGTGTGACCACCGCAAATCCTCATCAGACTCATTTCGGATCCACAGCCGCTCTGACTTTGAAGTCCACCATCCCTAAGTTATCAACCGTTTTCTCGCTCCATTCTCTCTCCTGAACCCCGACTCCAGCTCCTCCCCAGGGGTGTCGAAGGAGCAGAGGCACCCCCACCCCCCCCCCCACCCCACACACACACACACACACACACACCCTTGATAAACGAGCTGCTGGAGAGGGAAGCTTCCCTTCTGCGGAGCAGACTATTACACATGGAGAGGACGGGGTCGTGCAAGACGACGGGAGGGATGGAGGGACGGGGGGGCGGGGGGACTGATAGCAGCTGCTCGCACAGATGAAAGTGGAAGCTGGTCACTGGCCTATGAAATACAGAGAAAGGAATCAGCGAGGTTCTTTGAGACTGCTGCTCCACCAGCCCAGATGTCTAAGGAGACAATCCTCACTGGAGTTTAGGAGGCTGTCTGTTATTGTGACTAAATCCTGGGACTGGACGCGTTTGTGTCCTACAGGAATGACGAGAAGGAGAAAGCAAGTAGATGTCAGCTAACAAGTCTCCATCTGTCTGAGCTGTCAGAGCCTCCCATTCCTCTGGGTGTTCTGTCACTCTGCAGGGCCAACAAACTAACGTGTCAGTCATGAAGTCACCTGACCAACCTGCCAGCTCTCGATTGCCTGTGGGGGGAACAGGAGGTAAAATGGCATTCTGACGGCACAGAGGTGTGCGCTGGAGCCATTTCCACGTGGCATTTACTCAATAGACATGCTCACTGGCCTTTGCACGTTCACAGATTTTTTTTCTTGCGGCAAAAAGGGATTAATTTATCAAAATTCCACAGGGGTGGGATAGTTTCCTGTTTCTCTAGATGTGAAAGAGAGATTATTTCTTCCTCACCCGGACTCCTTATTTCAGTGCTTTGTGACTGCCCCGCTGCGCCCTCAGCGAGTGGCTCCAACACCAGCATCGATCGTTCCCAAGAACCTCCAGCAGCAATCGTCTGGTGATCTCCGACAGCTGAGTGTTCACACCTTTGCCAGGTGGCTGATGGACTGACAGCGCTTGTGTGTAGTAAAAACATTATGTTGATCAAATAAAAGGAGCGCCCATGAGAAAACACGCCGAGGCGAAACCCTTTGGGGGGCGCAAATAGAGCAAATCGATACGTACGCTCAGCTCCAGGATGAAGATCTTCACCATTAACAATCAATTTCAATCTTCTCCCTCTAAGCCAACTATAAGCCGTGAACTATCCAGGATACAGCTCATAGCACCTCTAAGTCAATGATTTATGACCTTTGTATTGTCGGTTCTCCTTTGCAATAGTTAGACAAAAAAACATGAAGGAAGCAACAAGAGAAGAGACAGTTTCATTCTCTGAGACCATGTTCAAGCATGACCGAAGAATAAAGGATATTGTGATGAGATGAGAACGTGAAATGAGAAGTAGGCGTTGTAGAAAAGAAGAGAAAGGGTGAGAAGGCAGAACACAGTATTGCATTGTGTTGTAAAGTGTTTCCAAACAGAGGAGGTCTCCTGACTCGACGTAGACGATGAGAGGATGGCGCCTGCGACTGCTCAGTAATCATGTCTAATCATTGTTGCCAAAGCTCAAATCCCTGCAATCACACTGGGAGTTAGTTACACGTCTGCACTTCGCTCTAATGGGATCAGCGTGATTGGAAATGGAGGGTTGTCATTGGAACCCCATCTATCAGTACAGACACACGGAGACATTTCTAACATACGGCCCTCACATATGATGATGATTCATGTCACACAGTCCATCTGCCCAGTGACGGGTCCAATGAAACACAACAATAAGCTCTCAGTCTCAGTGAAACTGAAGCCGAAAGACTATGAACAGGGAGTTCAGTGCATCTCAGTCATTTGTGAGCGTTGAAACAAATCAATATCAACCCATCTGCCATGCCCAACACCAGTTAACGATACATATTCGACCTCCCGTTCAGTGTGTGTGATGATAAACCAGAGGTTTTGAAGTCTGGAGGGTTGTGGAGGGGAACATTCTAGAGGGGAACTCTGCGAAAATGATGTGGATGTGGCATCAGCCATCTGTTTACATTATAAATAACCGAAAATGTCAGACTCTGCTGCATATATGATCCACTCATGTCAAAGATGTCCCATATCCATGTCCAAACCGTACGCATTAGTAATCCTGTTACACATGTATCCACTGTAAATAACCACACATTCAATTCAAATGCTATAAATACCCACAGCGGACGTCATACTCTTCTCTTCGTTGCACTTTTTATTTATTGCCCAAACACAATTACACTTGGTTTTTTTTCACTTCTGGTTTGATGCCAAATTGGGTTTCATTGCCTTAGTACCTGAACTGTGTGCAGTGACCATAATCTCATCTAATTGAATTAGTCGGATGCTGTGAAAAGAAGAAACACCAAACAAAGAGGGAGTAAAAGTCGTATCACAAATCAAAAGCAAGACATATAAGTTCAAGAATTCAGATTTACATAAATTACCTTACATGTATGACAAGCATCAGCCTTCTCACTGAATTTTGACCTCATCTTTAACAAACCCTGATATGATCAGTCGTTGGGCAGTTGCATGGAACTTTATGTACTTTAAAACATGAAGGTGCATGTGCACCTGCAGCTCAGAACGTGTGAAAAAAGAAACTAAATGCAGAGAAGCATCAATATTTCAACCTTCTTCATGCAGTTCATGCAAAGTGAATGACTTGGAATCTTTATATAAAAGTGTTTTTCCCTCCATTATGTTCTTTGTTTTATCCTGAGTCAGACAAGAAGGAAACAGCAGCAGAACAAGCGCTCGTGTGGCTTTTTTCTTCCCACTCTGTCCTGCTTCCGGCAGCTGTGTGTGAGTTTAAATGGCTCCCCCGTATGACGGCTGCACTCTGGAAACCTCCAGACGTGAGGTTAACCTAATATAGCGTAAAAGATGCAACTCATCAGCTGAAGTGACTGCGCGTGCGGCTCAGCTTTTCTCCAACCACAGCTCCTATTTAACACGGCCTGACAAGACTTTCTCACACAACGTTTGCTCTGTTTGGGACTCGCGCATGAAAGTTTAAAATGGAGTGCAGTTACTTGTGGAGAAAGAGCAAGCAGATTAGTTTTTTTCCAAGAGCATAAAATTATGTAAAGCTGCATTTTTCTGAGCTAAGTGCTTTGGCCCTCGGGGTCTGACGTCCACATTTCATTAAACAGAGAAGGAAAGGGTGAAAAAATCCATTTGCTTTGCTCAAGTGACACAAATCGAGGCTCGGACATGTCTGTAATTTATCAAACAACACGATAAATCTTTCTGATCCTTTTTGTTCTTGTCTCCGAGCAGACTGATTAATCCTTTCATCAACCGAGGCTCCTGTGGCCTCACTGCGTAACATCCTTTGTCCACAGCAGTGTTTAAGCCTCGCGGGCGCCATCACGGTTTGAATACAGATAAACTATTCAATAACACAATCTGCCCCTGAGGACGGCATCAAGTCGTCATCTGTCGGATCAAGTTCACTCGACACACAAAAAGACAGAACCTTCAGGTTCCGCTGGCACCGCGTCTTTGAGAATATCAAAGGCAGCGACCAATTTTCAGACAGGAGGGATGAAAGCACAAAGTAACGAAATGAAGAAATGAAAAGTGAGTGAGAGCGAGATGACACGGCAAAGTGAACGACGCCACCAGGCACCTACACCGATCTCAGGCGTGAGATGGCTAATTAATCTCCCGGTAGGAGGGAAACGTCAAAATACCACAGACCCAAGACGACACGGAGCCGGAAGAGGCGGAGGTGGGTGAGCACATCAACAGGAAGAGAGAACAACTGCAGAATATAATGAGGGAAAAGAAAACGTGTGTGATAAACAATGACAGAGATCACAGCGTTGAGGATGGAGGAGTGTTGATGCTGCTGCTGCGCTCGTCGGTGGAGGGAAATGAAATTAATTTGACATCAGACTGCAGAAATATGCACAAAAAGTATTTGTGATGGAAGAAACGAACAAAACATCATCTTCAGCTTCCGACTCAGATAAGATTCCTGAGGGTCTGTCGTGGTCCTGCT
Source organism: Aeoliscus strigatus (assembly GCA_901007665.1). Taxonomy (NCBI): domain Eukaryota; kingdom Metazoa; phylum Chordata; class Actinopteri; order Syngnathiformes; family Centriscidae; genus Aeoliscus; species Aeoliscus strigatus. The sequence goes on along the minus strand of CAAKHB010007408.1, from coordinate 476,465 downwards.
CCTTCAGGAGGATGATGCAGCTTGTACTTCCTCTAGCACGAGCAACGATTGTGACCGATTCTACAGCTCCGTCATCATCGAAGTGAAATATGGAGATGTCATGTTTTACAACCTGCAACTCATCTGAACATTCTGGCATAAGACCTATTTTCAGAATGATAATTTAATTTAATCCCACTCAACAAATGATCCCTTTCAGACAAATATTCCTGTTTGAAACTAAGTTCTGACGCCTGAACACAAACATCTACTTTCATATGGGACGACTTATCGATAAGTAACGAAGTATTTGTTCACGTTCCTCTTTTCCTCAACCACAGCTGTGTGAAGTTGAAAAAGATTGTTTTAAAAAAACAAGCACCGGATAAAACTGATGATGATGACGTGTTTGTCTATATCTGAGGTCATGTTTGTGTTTTTCTGAAATCTGCAAATCCGCCAGCTTGCACCGGCTCTTACAGCACCGATTTCACAGATGAGGGATTTATTGCTGGGTTACGCAGTTTCCAATGTGGTCTCACAGATGCTCAGATTTGTGTAGTGAACCTCTGCGATCGGCACAAAAACAAAGCGGAGCCTTTAAATAGAAACAGACGTAGACAAACAGGAAGTCGCACTTTCCCTGTCGTCTCATGAAGGATAAAATGGTTTGTCTCTTGTTTGCTGTTCTCCTTTCCTACGGACGGATACATTTACACACACACACACACACACACACATATGCTGTGATTATGAATATTTTCAATCATCAGCTGTCTCGGGAAACAAATCTGTGTATGCGTGTGTGTAAAGACAGAAAAGCAACAGAGAAAATCTGTTTGCGTGGAGGGCACACTGGAGTGTCACACCACACAGATCTATCAAACCCTGACGGGGAAAAAGCACCCAGGTGCATCTTTCATTGGGAGCTGACTGGTCCCCAGATAGTGTTTGTGGAGAAAACACTTCAGTGTCTGTTGCCCTCATGAACACACGTGTGCACACACAGATTAGCCCTGCTGAGACACTGCAACCCAACATTAACCTATTATTAAAAGTCCCCCCCCAAGAGGAGCTAATAATAAACTTTCATGCATATTAATGTACCTGGCACATTTAAATGCAAAGAGATTTGTGTTTTCGATCACAGAGGGGAAATATTGACAAGTTCCATTGTGCGGCCAAATAGTGTGATAGCCTTTTTCTAATTACCCAAGGCGATCACTGCTGATTGTGAGCCACTGCGAGAGGCAGACACACACACACATACACACAAACACACTCACACGCACACACATCAACCGCGACTATCACTCCTGCCACCAGATGTAATAGGTTTTCACAAACAGCATCACAAAGTAGCATGTGTGCACACACTGACACAGTCACACCTGAGGCTGTCCCTACTGCTGTTGTTGTTGCTGTGGTTTTTTTCCATGTGAATGAATTCCATCTTTCATAACCTACATTATTCAAACAGAAGCCCCAAATTCCCTGATTGAAAGAGTGTGGAAAAATAGAAAGTCCATAACACTCATGCACACACACGCACACACATAAATAAACAGAACTGTCCACATGACAAACAACACTCGGAACAACCAACAGCCATTCGTGGTTGTGTGTGTGTGTGTAGACTGTATATAACATAGACAGAGAGCCTCCACTTCCTCCTGAAAACAAACGGAGCCTTCAGTCCCTCCACAGAACGTGGCTGATCATTTGAACGGTGGAACCGAGCGGGCCGACGGCTCTTCTCCATCTTCTTTGCCTGCTGAAAACTCAACATTATCACACTGTCTGTCGTGTTCCATTGCGGATTACATGATGGCAGCGCTGCAGGCTCCTCCATTTAACACAAGACTTAAATGTTACCACGTTGACTTCTATAAAATTCATCACTCGACTTCCTGAACGCGACTGGCAGCGTATGCTAATGGCCTAGAAATGTCACTCATCCACAGTCTATCCACGCACTGAGCTCTGCAGCAGGCCAAGAAAATGGGGATTGGTGGATATGCTGCTGCTGCCACAACTTATCTGCATTATGTTTATTTGCATGACAATTTTGCGTGTGTGTGTGTGTGTGTGTGTGTGGACGCTGCACTTTATTTGACTTTTTATAATAACAGATGAATGGGATTCAGTCCATCTTCTCTCTCTGCTGAGGTTCAAAATAACATCAGCACAGCCACATACATTGAGCCAGCGCATGGACCAAGTAATTGGACCAACTGTGACTTTCATCAGGCATTAAACATGCAAGTATAATTGAAATGATGTAAACGTGCATTTTTAATCTCATCCAGAATGAAAACATCTTTTTAACTTGTCTGCAACATACAGCTATAAATGTCAAAGGACAGCATGTCTGTCCAGTGCAGTTACACTAAGGCTTACAGAATGACTGTACATAAATCTACCTGAATATACTTGTACTGAACGAATCTATAAATGTGCAGACAAAACAGGGGTTTTTTTCACAGCTGTCAGACGGTACACCTGAGTTGCCCCCCCCCCAAAAAAAATGCTCGTATCAGCGTTTAATGTACAACATACAAATGATGGTTGACTTAGAACAGACAGAATCACTGAAGAAGCCGGTTTTACTTTTACACTGACAAGTTAGCAAAAGAAACGTCAAAACAGACAAAAACTAAAGCGCAAAATCGCATCTTGTGTTTTTATCGTCGGAAGTGGTTCATAACTAATGAATGAAGAGCAGCAATGATCGTTGGTGCACATCACACGGCGACTTTTCTTTTGAAAGATCAAGACTTAAAATAGGTCATGTTTTCTGTCTTCGTCTGTTTTGATCGCCCAACAACAGCAACCGCTCAAACAAAACGGCAGCAGAGATTGACGAGAGAGGTCAAATATAAGACAGGATGATATCTCATTACCACGTTCATCACAAGTCATTTCATGTGCTGGATGGAACAAGGTGTGCAAGGCCACAAATTGCACCTCCCTGCTTTGATATCAGTCCTGTATCATCATTTTGGCAAATTCCCTTCAAAGAAAATTGCCTCTCATCATGTCCTACTGCAGCTGTGGAGGGTCCGATAATAGATGTCTGGGCCTTTCTGTTTGCTCGCATGTGGAATGTGCATAATGACACATGATGAGGACTTAGGGGCAAGCACACGGCACGCAGCCATTGTGAAAGGATGGCTGGAATGCAGACAAGACGAAAGAGAAGAGGGAGATACTGAAGAATCAGGAGAGAGAGAAGGAAAGGGCACAATGTGTGGCTCTCAAAGTGGGGCCCAGGGATACCGAGGGGTCCTTGAGGAGGCTCCAGGGTGTCTCCAGCAAGAAATCTTTGTAATTACTGTACATCAGGAGGCAATATTATTGAAACGCCATTTTTTGACCATCGGTTTCATGCACACAACTCCATAAGGCCCAAAAGGTCCACGAATCCAGGGAGCTGATTTATGGGGTACGTGGTGTTGTTTACTGCAGTTTCTGGGTCCATGTGGCATTGAAAGGGGCGAGGAGGTGAGGGAGGGAGCGTTCAAGTTGAAAAAAGGTTGAAGAATGATGAGACTAAGGACAGAAAAAATGAAACACATGTCAACTGAAAATGAACCAACACTTTCATGTGACTCGTTGGTTTTAAAACAAGTCGTCCTCACTTCACCTCTAATAATTATGTGTTGTGTCATCAACAAACCAAAGACCAGTCGTCCTTGGTTAAACCCCGTTCAGCTTCCCGTCTCACCTCCTCTCCACACGTTAGACTGAAGAAATGGAGCCACCTACAAACTGAAATCCACCTGGCAGGCTCTCACCCACACGCAGATCCTTCCGTCACCTCTCTGACCAGAGCCCACATACAACACTCCATGAGGAGGAGGATGCAGAATGGTCCCTGACTTTTTAAAACTTTTAAAATATGCACGACATAAAGCGCAGACGGGGCAGAAGTTGTTGTCTGACATCTTAAGAGCAGTGGTGCTGGTTTCATTTATACATGAAATTGCTCTCATAAATTAGAGCAGTAGGTGTGTAGTCATAGCAACATAACACTTTGCAGAGAGAGGGTACTTTGCCAGTATGGCCACTGCTCGTTCTCTGTTTATTCTAAAAGTGTTATTGCGTATGACTGTTTGTATTAGCTTTGACCCTCTCCGTTATTCTGACTCTCACTTGTAGCTGAGCACGTTCTGCACCTAAAGGACGGACTTCACACGCATTTAACGGTCCTAATCTTGTTTTACACGCCATGGAGAATGTCTGTGAGTGCACACGCGTGTGTGTTTATATTATGCAATCATTATTAGTGCCACATTCAGAGCGATAAAATGAGCCTACCTAGCCCTCTAAAGACACCTGGAGAGAGAAGATGATGAACATTCCAACAAGTTTTAATTTGCCTTTAAATCCAATCATGATCACATCGTTTATTTCAGGTTTAATGTCACATGGATCAGTTCATGAAGCATTTCAATGACGTTCCCGTGCAGCTCAGAGTGGCTGAATTTATGTTCATATTTTACTGAGTGCATGAATGTGGATGAATTTAGCATTCAGCATTTATAATTGATTGCAATTTATTCAAAGACAGACATAAGGAGTCGTGGGGGGGTGCGGTTGTTTAGAAGCATAAGGCTTCTAAATCATTTACATAAATTCAAGAGACTGTGTGTGCTTATCGTCAGTCAGAGAAGGTAAACACCCTGATGGCCACTGAACACATCCAGCTGACTGACGAAGCCTGATCTGGGAATGAAACCTAGAGTTCGACAGGTTTTGGAGGAGCATGGCTGGTGAACAAATTAGTAAATAGTCCGAAATCTGGTTCACTTGGTTTTTAGATGGTTTCTGCTCCAGCAAACATACTGCGACATCATCACTAGAACACTTTTGGCTGCAAGAGGAGAGACTAAAAGAAGGTGACGTGATGAAATTGAGGCATAAAAGATTCTGAAATTGTGAGAGATGCAGCTCTATGTCTCCATTCAATACAGTTATTTTATCCACTGAACTAAAAATAATAATAATAATAATAATCATTCATCAATTTAGACTATGTACAGATATTCAGGTCATGTAAAATGACTCGGTAGGGAAACGATGGACTGAAGCTTTGGAGGGTTCAGTCACTCATATCAACAAATTCTGAAGCACTTTAAAAAACAAGTACATAAACATGCACTTATCTGACATTAGGGGGCGTTACAGCTGAGTTTTATAGCACAGAACAACATTCAGTAGTTTAATGGAAAGTAAACATGTAATATCAAACTGGGAACAAACCATAACGAGCGGACACATGCTCCACTGGATTGTAAACTCATGGCCGACAACCATATGGGACAGAGGCAGCTGAACCTCTCATGTTCAAATTGGTGTGTGTGCGTGTGTGTGTGTGTGTGTGTGTGTGTGTGTGTGTATTAATCTGCCTTGATTTATAAAGAGGACAGTCAAACAGGCTGGATGGGTAATGATGCATGAAACCCTCATACATACACATATATGTTTACATATTCATACCATCTTCAGTGCCAACATGCCGACACAGAGAGTGTGTGCTGTTTCAAAGAAGGCGCATGGACTGTATAAAAGAACGCACATAGCACATTTGTACTCTTTTGAAACTTGGGCACTGAGGCTCCAATCATCGTTGTTCTCAGTAAACATTCAGAGGATTGAGCTGTGTAATGCTGATTTGAAAGCTACCGCTCTATTTTGACTGAGCTGCTTCTACATAAAGTGCGGTAATGATTCTCTCCCACTACAGATCAGAGCCTCGTTAGCCTGAACTAACCTGTGCACAGATTTAAGTAAAGTGATAAGGAAGAAAAACTCTCCCTTCTTCATCCCTGGTAAATAACCTTCTAAATGACTGGGGATATTTAACTGGACAATTAACCCTTAACTGTCTCTCAAGCATTCATGTCTCTACTAGAATACAAGTGTTGACTTGTTGACTGATCATGGCTTTGACCCACTCCGCTGGGCAGGTTTATAACTGTGTGTATCTGTGCATACAGTATGTGTGGAAATCACATGACACAAACACACACTGGACCTTCTTCGTAAGTGGCTGCTGAGATTTGTGGTTTCCCCTCCTGGGTGAGTGACCGAGTGCCGCCCTCTTTCACCTTCCACCAGGTTGGAGGGAGATTAAGTATCTCAGTGAAACACCCTGTTGTATTAAACATCCTCTCTCTGTCTGTATCACTTCCCTCTGCATCACTCCCTGATCCCCACGCCCCCCCACCCCCCACCCACACACACACACACACACGCATCCAAACTTCTCTGACCACTGATTGCTTTTCCTCTCCTCCACAAATCCTCTCACTCAACACAGAGCTCAGCCTGCTCTTTTAGGCTACAGGTCTCCCTACAGCCAGAAACCATTAACTTATTTAAATTTACCTGAATTTAATAGACAAACAAACAAACAAACAAATGTCAGTGATGCCCCTGGACACAGCTTGGCCAATATAACTCTGAATCTCTGGGTGGAAGAAGTAATTGACCACATTGTGCTGTGAGATACCATCACATTTATCCACA
>CAAKHB010007408.1:457324-469798 GCA_901007665.1 Aeoliscus strigatus | reverse complement strand
TGTGGGCGTTGAGCGTGTGAGTGCATTTAATTGTGAACTTGCCCAGTAACATAAACTCTAATTCCCCTTCTGTCCACCCCCCAGCTGCCTTTTTCTTATGTAAGATGATCGATCGCTACTGGAGCTCCTGGTCGGGTTTTCATTTCGGAGATCTCAACGGTCAATAAGTACCCGGCCTAAACAGGAGGATGAAGATGAAGAAGATCTCTACAAAGCACCTGCCCTGACAAGACAGGCCATGTCCGACAGAACTGCCAGGGGGTTTATGCATCTACTTACTCTCTGTGTGGTCATTTTATTCGAGGGCGAACCGTCTCAGAGAAGAACAGATTGACTGTGTAGGTGAACGACTCTCTGAACTCCGTTGCCCTGCAGGGGCTTGCACTCATTGTTTGCATCTATGTTGAAAGAGCAGAACGCATTTTTTATCAGGAGCTATCCACCCAGGCCTCGATGATAAACACAGCCTGCCATTGCTGATGGGTATTTTGCTGTATCTGAGTTGGCACAAACACGACTCAACCGTAACTTTATGTAACACATATGAGTGGCTCAGCTCTGATTTCAAACGTGTTGTTTCTGTACTGACTATGTGGAGATGATACTATAAATAACTGTTATTATCACATCGTCACTTCCATATTCACTCTCATCCTCAGTACCACGTACGCATGTCTGTCAGTAATCAAAATGGTCAAGTCAAAGTGACTTACGATCCCTCACACACCTGTTATTTCAGGTAATATGTGAGGCTCAGCAGTACGTCTGACATAATATGGAAATATTGCAGTGTACAAATACTCTGCACCAACCCGTAATAGCCCAGACAAGGCCCAGTGATCAAAAAAGTTGAACGGTTCATAGTTGGTTACCACGGTAACTGCCAGGTTCTCAGGAGGTGACATGAAACTCACTGAGCCTTCAGTTCAGTATTCAGTATTTGTTCAGTATTTTTTCAGCTGCATGATCTCACAATGTGTTTGTGCACATGTGTGTTCGTGAATCAGCAATGAAGGACTGGCATTATGTCCTTCCGCTGTGTAACCTGGGCACCTGGGAAGATTAATTTTCCCTCAGAGGCATTTAATTACGGAGGTGCAGCAGTAAGCACCAAACACCAGCACGCTGCCCTGTCCTCCTCGTTCACATTCTCACATCCATTCAGGTCGGCTGAGTTTGTTGCCAGTGTCTCCGTTTCCTGAACAGGAGCCAAATCTCCAGTTACCATCCCAAGCACAGGAGCATCTTACGCAACCCTAATTAAAGGGCTAATCCGCAGAATACAGCAACATGTATTAAATTAGTAAGGACTGTGAATGGGTGAAAGAACTAGTTACAAGTTAGAACAAGCTCATTTTTACTGACTCTCACTTGCTGCCACAACAAAGGCAGAGTACCCGAAACGATGCCTTCAACAAATCTTCAATGGCCTTTTGAAATAAATTGTGAAAAACTGTTGAGTGAGCTCTTCTGCTTGTGATGTAATGATGTTTTAGATATGTTTCAGAGCCGTTGAGTTTCTCTGAACTTACAAAAGACGCATTTAAAACTCCAATTCAAGCGGAATTATGAAATCAGCAAAATGTAATTACCAGCAATTCATATAGCAGACTCAAAAAAACCCCAAAAAACTAAAAAAAAAACGGCTGCTGTTCTGCGCTGTGATAATGTAAATCTGAGTGTGTGAACAGACGACACAGAGGAAATGAAGACAGCCAGTTAAGCCTGGAGCCTGCGGCCTGCCAGCACCACGGAGAGAAACACATCGCAAGCAAATGAACTGCTCTGGTAGCACCCGAAATCTATGTTCACACCATAATACGCTTTACTACCCGCAGGAAACATTGGTATTAACATAACTCTCTTGCTCACACACACACACACACACACACACACACACACACACACATAGGCCTATATATTCCTGAAGAGTAATGAGTCAATAGGAGCCTACGGCTTTTCCTCCCACAACTCTTGCTTACGTTGATGCGCAGACGAGACAGGCAGACGTGATGTATGTATGGAAGGTTCAATGTGAGGACGGGTGCAGGGGTGTGAGCGTCCAAACGTCCCTTCAGGAATCAGCTCTGCAGTGTCAGGCAGGTTAAATATGGTTTATGCTGTTACTAGTTGGCAAACCACCTCCTACGTGCTCTCCATCCAACTGTATTTCTACCTTCTTGTGGAGGATTCACCGTGTGAAGTGCCAGCATGAGCCGCGGAGCAGGGAAATGAACTATATGAACTCTCTAATGGTGATTTTCCATCAATGCCCAAAGACTGGTTGTACATTTACTGAGACATATGAGGGAGGTGTGATATGTTAATGTGATTTTAAAGTAGATCGGCCGGCGATCAGTCTCACCTCATCAGTATCACATACTCACCTCACGGACGGCTGCCTCACGTGAAAAAGACCATCACAGATGGTCGTGATGGGTGGGTTTTTTTACATCTTGGAATTTGTGATGATGCAATTTGTGATGATGCAAAAAAAGATGGTTGTGATTCATTATGTTTTTCTCAGTGTTAAAAAATAGGAGGTGGGGCATGGAGGGGTCAGGTCAGGTCATCAGACCCTGATTCAGCATCTCAAATCCACTGGGAAAGAAAAACCTTTAATAGGAAGCTATTGTGTCACAACACAAAAGAAACCAAAGCAAGTTTGTAACGTGGCTGAAAACAAAGGAATGGTTCATGAAGCATCCTTTTACCCTCCATTCACCCCTTTCTTTTGCATACATGCCCTCTAGTTGGAAACTATTACTGCACGCAACTGAAGTCATTTTTGCACACTTCTGTTGTGAAAAAAAGAATTGTAAACATTAAAAAATACCAGAGGCTGTGTTTTATGGGAGTCTTGTTGAATTCTTCAAAATCTTCTTCAAACAGTTTTTTCGTGTCCCACTTTCTCCCCGCAAACCTCTCATTTACACACGCGCTCAAATGCGTATGCAAATCACACAACCCCTAAGATCAGCATCATTGATTTTTTTTTTGTACCTTAATGAAGTGTATTAGATGTACAGTATATGACATTTACTATTTCATATAGTCCATCTAAAGTCATTACGTCACTGTATGTCTGTTCAAGGAACCACAGCTACCTCAGATATTAAATATGCATTCATCAAGTGTAGCAGGTGTGTGTGCGTGTCTCTCTCTTCATGCGTGTGGATCACAGAATACGGTCTGGACTCGTGACTGCACTCTCTGGGACTTTGCCTAATCTCCGAAAACACAAAAGGGGAAAGAGGGCCGAGCTGTTTCATTATTTAACACACACACACACACACACACACACACACACACACAAGTCTGCTGCCTTTGCTGACATGTGCAGAGCCTTTTGTGCACATAGCCTTGTTTGTGATTTGGGACTTAGAGCCGTCCCCATGAGGCTGAGAGCTGTGTGGCGTTGACGCCGCTCCTCCCTCTCATATCTGTGAGAACACTCCTCTCACGGCCGTCAAATCCGTCGCCTCACTTATCTCTCGCCTCTGTAGCGCTGCACACAAAATCAGCCCTCAAACTCACAGGAGCCCACATACTCACCGCAGACGCACCAAGGTCGCTCAGAGTACCAAACTCCCCAACTCGCCACATCTCTCTCATTATTCATGAGGCCAAATAAATGTGTATGAATGAATTATGAGCAGGGGCCGTCTGAAGCTAAAAGGTGCCTAATTGGTCAATTTAGGTCCAAATTCTAAAAGCATTTTCCATGCAGTCATGATTTTAAAAGTCTGTAGACAAGGAAAGCATTGGAGCAGATTTCCCAGTAATGAGGGGGAATAGATCAAATAAAGAATCTATATATTATATCATCACAATGCTGTTTACGCTGCAGCAATGAAGCACAATATAATATTGAACCAGTGAACGTCTGTGATTAAAAGAACAACACAGAATTGCTCCCTACGTATTCCAGCATCCAGTATCTAATTTGAAGTTTGTCTGGTGGATGTAATTACCGCAGCAACAGTGTCTCCAGCAGACGGTACCTATTTGTAGAGCTGCTGCAGCTCGAAATACTTGAGTGTAAAAGACATTTGTTAAAAGCAACAACTCCTCCTCCTCCTCCCAGGAACTTTCCTGCAGCTCTTTCAAGAAAAGCAGAAAAGAAGTTATTCTTAGCAGCGACACAAAAGGCTGAAAGAGGAGGAACCTCACCGGAAGGTTTTAAGCTGCGGATCCTACGAACAGGCTAAATGTCACACAACTCACTGGAAAGTGTTGTTTGTGGGCTTTTAGGAATAGACTGTATAAGAGAAGAGGAGCTATGTGAGCATGATATCATTCAGTGGTGTGTGTGTGTGTGTGTGTGTGTGTGTGTGTGTGTGTGTGTGTGAGTGTCACACATACAATCAGTATTGTCTCCTTCTGTTGTCAGTGAATAAAACCCAAACATCACAGTTTCCTCCCAGTAATGTTTGCAGTGGAACATGAACCATCCTCGGGGGTTTGATTACATCAAATTACGTCCATGATTACCTCGGACGTTTCAGTAATGGAGCTGATTATTATTGATTATTACAGCGGCACAGTAAAGGCTCAATGTGATCAGACGAGCAGCCATCCAGACAAACACAAATACACGTTTTACTGGATTTTAATCTTCGAGTCAAATTCATAAACCTTTACACACACACACACACACACACACACACACACAATAACCCCAGATAATTACTTTGGAGTAATAAAACAAAATGTCTTGTGGAATGAGAACGATGACAATATTCTCACATTCTCCATCTCTATTGCTGTTCAGGGTCGTGGGAGCAAAGCTGAGCAAAAGATGTTGTACGCGCGGTTTGTGTGCAAAATAAAATGAAATCTACAGATGCATGTGAATTAAGATATTAATAAATGTGTTCAGTGTTTATCTGTGTGGTTTCCTGAAATGTAAAAAACACGATAGCCCACCTGCTCTCCTCTTACAACCAAAGATTCTATTTTAAATCTTGTCTGCATTCTGCAGCTGAGAGGTTCTTCATGCATTATTCCATTTGTCCATTTGTCTGTCTGCTAGCTGCACTGATCTTTCAAAGGCTAGCCGTCAATGCACTGGGTCTGGCCACGGCCAGGCGAAGGCACCCCCAAAGTTGTTTTCTTCCACTGAAGCTGAACGAGTGGATGATTTGAAAACTGTACAATGCTGTATATTCGTCAACAGCCCATTATTTCCCTCCTCGCTAATATTTGTAGTAAGAAGAGTAGTTTTAAATGTGCCGTTGAGTACATATGAGTGTGTGTGTGTGTGTGTGTGTGTGTGTGTGTGTTGTATTTTGATTAATCTGTCAAAAAGGTGAAATTAATGGAAGGCAATTGTGAGCTGAACCGACAATTACAATTCAGTTTCTGTGGCACACTCTGAAAAATAACCCAATTATATTCCAAGGTTACGACTGGCATCCGCTCTCTTTTTAATCACAGCCCCAACGTGAAGAGAGCTGCACTCCTGGGTCTCCAGCTCAACCTCAAGCAGCTTGGTGGAGACAGATAAGCTATCAGACAGAGAGAGGCAGGAGTTAAATAATTCAAGGCTCCTAATGAAAGGGGAAAATTCCATTTACAATTGTCTAGAATTTTCATACTTGCGTAAACCTCCTCTAACGGTCTTGAATGTGGTCCCTTGTGCAAAGAACGACATAAACTCTGTACGCCGACTTTCACTGAAGTATACATCTTTTTACACTTGTACAATCAATACAACCTGTACTAGACAGATATGGAAGACGCCCCCTGGTGGCGTGGAAAGACTTTCTTTGAGTTAACGTGTATAAATCAACATCAGCAATTGTACAGTATATTGACGAGCTGAACAATTTGAGAAAATGTTGAGAAAAAGCAGGTTTAAGGTCGGGACAAACGTCTCCATAGGTCAGTCGTTCCCCAAAGCCAAAAAGCCCATTTGTACAACAATGTTTAAACTAATCACAACTACGTTCTGTACATCATAAAGAACTTACTACCACCATTGTGTACATGATGAAGTATCATTACACAGGTGAAGATGTGAATTTACTGAATTTGACAAAATTCCAATCCCTGAGTCAGCCTTGGGGAGACCTGGACATTGTGCAGCCCATTATTTTTACCCAGGGCCACAGAGAAAAACGTGTGTGTGTGTGTGTGTGTGTGTGTGTGTGTGTGTACTGGGAGACAGTGAGAGCCAGTGAGAACCTCCTCCTTTAACACAGAATGACACTAATTAATGGCCGGTCTGATGACTCCCTATGCAAAAACGGTCAACAAGCGTTCAAGGTGAAACTGTGAAACTAAAGGTTAGTTGATTGTTACAAGTACACACAGACAGACGTCTGATTTCTGAACGAGCACCCACTGGCCACCCATCAGGTGAAGTAATATTCTCCTCTGGAGGAAATCTCTTTTGTCCCTGTGGTGGAGAATAATGAACCTGAAGTAGTGCAGATAATGCCATGTAGCAACAGATGTGACGATAACATTTCCTCATTAGACTGAAACCAGTTCCCTGCTGTACTGGGTTTGACCCAAGTCACTGGTGTTAAGAAAAGAAGAAAAATATACCTTAATAAGACTTAATTGAACCTCAGGGAGGCATGTGTCTACATGCATTTAAAGAAACGACCGTGGCATCAGGGAAAAAAGAAAATGTTCCTGCTGGTGCACTCACATATTTACCCTTGTGTATCACTGTCCAGTGTATGCATGGCTGCGCAATCTGTATGCAACCGAGCTGAACATGTACTATCACTGGAGCAATAATAATCATTAATTCATCTCCCACGCTGAAGCCACAACAGTTCCTGTGAGGTCAGAGAAAATAAACATGACTGTTTCTACCTGCACGGTCTCCATAGGAAAAGACGTCCAGTCCACTGATTTCTGCTTTTACAGCCATTTTCCTCCCACGTGCACACATAAACGCCAGTTACATAAGGCAGCAGTGAAATACATCAACACAGCAACACACACCTATCAGTCATCAGCTAAAGATGGAAATCAGAGACGCTGTCTCAAGCATCGTGGTTGGCTTTGTTGTACCAGGACTTCCATCTCAAGAACACAGATCAGAGATACGTGTGTGTGTGTGTGTGTGTGTAGCTATTACTGCATAATGAGTGTGGTGAGTTCCAGTTACAACAGTTGTCCCAGTTAACTCACGATGACGTAATTTCTGTGTCAAAAATATTTCAATTTCATCACAACATGGCAGGTCAGAGAAAAGCCGTTTGTGTTCTTTATGGATCCCAACCTTCCCTGGAACTCCAACAACCACACCGTATCAACATTCGCACTGACATGAACACAACACACCTAAATGATACAAAAACAGTAAAACCACCACTTAATACTCACCAACTATAACTGCATGCCACCATATTGGATCTGTTTGCTACTTTACGTCCACAGCTCGGACACCAACTCCAGACAGCAGCTGGAACCCTCCATAAGTTCCCTGTAGAGGCAATGGAGCTGACCTGTGAACATACAGAGACACACAATCAAATGAAATGGACTCATCAGATGCATCAAAAGTCTTTTTACACTGATTATGACATCAAACTGCTGCGATAGTCTGATGCAAAATATTCAATATTTACTACATTTGATATATTTTGAGGGAAAACTGTTTAATCTGATAGTGACTCCTTTCACTTGGAATCAGAGGCGTTGTTGTGGCAACTTATCAGCCACACACGTACTGTATATGCACTTCTCCATCCTGGGCTCCGAATGACGGCAGCAGACTGTGAGATGAGAACAGGTGCCTGAGGACTTTGTTTGCAGATAAAACTGGACAACTGTCCTTACAGGATGATAGACGAGAGCTGTTGTTGATCGAACAGCGAGATAACAAAACGTGGTCCAAACAGGCCAGCGCCTCTCCGCTCGGTCGCTGTCTGTTAATGAGTCCAAATAACATTTTCCAGGAGAGGAGCTAACCCTCTTTACCTCTCGCTTTTCTACCTCTGCCAGTCTCCATGGGGATCTGTTACGACTGAGTGCTCCTCTAATGGTCTCAGAGTGAACGGTAGAAAGTCGTTCATAATCATGGCCACACACACACACACACATACACATCTTGGTATCTTCAGGAATAATTGGGGGAGTGTTCCCCGCCTGAACCCCAGCAGCAGCATCCTGCCATCAATGAACCATGGACTTGTGTCTGTGTGGCTCCATTTAGTGGAGTATATGCTTTGACTGTGTGTGTGTGTGTGTGTGTGTGTACACCAGGTAATCCTCATTATTCTGTCATTCTTCACACATCGGAAGCAAAATCTGCAGGAACTTTTAACCACAGAAGTCAACTTGTAAATTTTGTTTTCAATCAAGCATGCACAGTGTGTGTGGAAGTGTGTGTGTGGTGTGTGTGTGAGATGCAATGAACCGTGTAGTAAAATTAAATAAAATTCACCAATAATAGTAATTTGAAACCCAAAAAACAAATACTGCCAGTTTCGGTTTCAGTCTGAGAAATATTATCCATGTTTTCTAAAACTTTGATGAACTCTTTCCACAGTTGTTCAACCGGTTGCTTTTAGCAACATGAATCATTTACATCATTTCCCTGCAGGACCTTGCACTAACAAAGTTGTTTTTTATTTACACAGTGGTGTTCCCCGGTTTTTCCTTGGTGGGTTTGTTTTGTTCTGCGATGTGAGTCAGGTGATAATGTTTCTCTCTACATTTCTTTTTTTCCAACAATCTAGAGACATGACGAAAGTTTGGATTCATCCTCTGCATCTTCTCCCAGGTAATAGTGATCTTGGATACAGCAGCTCAGACGTTATCACCATGACATCCAGCAAACAAGATCACAATCTATCAGAGAATGAACACCAAATGGTACAGTGTGTGCGTGTTTGTGTGTGTGTTTGTGTGTGAGTGTGTGCAAATATCTGCTTAATCACAGCATCTGTTGCTGTCGTCACTCTTCGATATAACCATCATCAATCACCAGCAGAGGGGACATCATTCATTGCCACCCTGTGTGTCGGCGTATTGAAAAGACTTTATCATCGTACAAGCGCATCATGACCGTCACAAGCTTCATTGGCTGATGATTGAAATTTAATCGTCAAATTCATGTCAATTAAGTGAATCTCTACATCACCAGAGCTGCACACGGCTCCTCCTGCACCACAAACGTGTCCGCTCGGTAGAAAAGTCTGCGACTGATGTAAGAAGGAGGCTGTTTTTAGAAGCCACGCTCTGCCGCTTGTTGCCTCTCTGGCCATGTTTCTGTTATCTAAGATACTGATGACTCAGCTCGATGGAGATTTGGAAAGCGATGGCTATCAAGTGTAGAGGAGGTAGCGGTGTTATCTCAAATCTGTCCAACGCCCACTCTCTCACTCCTCCTTTCCTTTCTCACCCCTCAGTCCTCCCAGATTAGTGGAGGAGGACTTCGCTCCATCGTACATCTTCAGACAATAGAGAGAAATCCATGAAGTGTGTGTGAGACTTTCACACTTCCAACACAGGAAATCTGTTATCAACTATTTATGATGCATTAACATAAGCTCACTCGTCACCATCACATACATGATATTGTTGATTTCTCTGGAATTATTCACAAATTTGATTCCCGGACCAGCAGGAGTGTGGTTGGATGAGTCAAGTTACATTGATCACAGGAACATTGATCACCTGGCCTGCAGGTCTGTGTGTGTGTGTGTGTGTGTGTGTGTGTGTGTGTGTGTGTGTGTGTGTGTGTGTGTCTGTGTGTTAAATGCAAAGACAGAAATCACAGAATTTGACACAGTTCTCTTTCTAAGAAAAGTCTGTTTAGTTACAATATTTATACACCTATACATACACATACATACATGTTTTAGTGAGTGTGTGTGTGTGTGTGTGTATTTTGTATTCGTTGTACGTGTGTGTGAGCCAGAGAGAGAGAGAGTTTGTATGTATGTTAGTGATGCACGGGTGACCTGTTGGAAATGTTTGTTTGGAATGAAACTTATTTTTTATTTATGATGCCGTGAGTAAAAGGTTTAATTTGTCTCTGCAGAGAGGAGCTTTAATGAAAACCGTTTGTCCTTGATTTAAATTATTGATTCAAGAGCAACTGCGTATTTCCAGGTGGCCAAAGCCATTGAAGTTTTTCAGTCCAACTCTTGGTTTTGGGTCATTGTGTGTGTGTGTGTGTGTGTGTGTGTGTTTGTCAGCTGGCACCATCCATCAGGCCTGCAGCTACCTGCTGCATCCGTGTCTGCCACCGCCCCTCAAGTACCATCTAGATGTTGTTTCATCAGTCTCGATATGATGCACTAAAGCTTTAAAGCATTAAAGGACGAGTACGAAGTGAACAACAAACTCTAACTTGTTGTGATAACTTGAGTTATCACAAGTGTAAATCTAATCAATAGGAGCCTCAAACAAACAGACGCATTATGAGACACCACCAGGGGCCTTTTCCTTGTTTTACACCTTCATTTACTCTCGCCCAAGTTTCTCCATCACTTAGCGGAGGAGCTGTAGCCCCAGGAAGGGACTGTCGGCTGAGGATGAATGGACATGACAAAAGCAGCCGGGGGGAGACACACAGACAAGGAGTTCTGAAAAACTGAGATGGGGTTAAAGAATAATTCTAACATTTTGGAAAATATGCATCTATTATTGCTGTAATTGTTATTCTTATTATGATTGTCAGTATCAGGATTGATGCTGTATCAGGCTTCCGAGAACAGTGTAAACATGAAGTATTTCTGTAGCTTTACAGCCGCTCTAAAACATCTTGATCGTAGATCTTCAGCTCCATTTTTGCATCCATCAGAATGAGAACAAAGAAGAACAAGCTGCAGAAAGTAGTCAGTGACGCTTGATGCAGCCAAAGCTCCTCAGGCCCAAAGTTCATACAAATAACTAAAGAGACACATAGACAGGAACAAAGAGAGGCAGCAGAGGTCAAACATCGATCCGGAGTCCAAGAGCCGGTGGTTTCCCCTTCCTCTGCTTCACAAATGAGTCTCAAGATAGCTGCCGCGCTCTTCTTCTGCTCCCTCCTGCCTCTCTCCACCTCCAAGTACCTGACGGGGGCCGGTCCTCGCTCCTCCACCAGAAATCATTACACCCTTTGTGTCAGACTCCTTCATCTCCGTCAGATCAGACCCACAGTTAAGCCCATAACATCAATACAAGCATCGTATTTTATTTCCTGATGAAACGACTTCAAATGTTGGGGGGGGGGTCTCCTGCTGTTTCTGCTCACGTTCAGTTAACATGTGGCCGTATCACATTTTCCCCACCGCACCAGCCTGTGATTAGCTCATAATGAATGTGCGGCGTCATGTTGGATGTCTACCCAGGGAACTAATTTATCAAGCAAAGGCCAGCCGTGTCAGAGCTATTTCCTCGTGAGATGCAGCATCACAGCGAAAGACTCAATGAGACTGTAATGTGCAAGGTGCAGCCGTATAAATTCTCATTCCTTCCGCCGTCCACGTGTGGGGAGAGGTCAGGTAAATGGGAGGGGCGAGCATACGACTGCTAGGAAAATGAGAACGAGAAGAACTTTCCCATCACCGGAAAATACTGATTTATCTTCATCTCCTGCGTGAATATTTTCACGAGCTTTATATGACAGAAGTGTCACCTCTATTTATCTGTCAGTGATGGTGATGATGAAGGTGAAAGCTCGACAGTGGGCTGGTTACGGTGTTATTTTCACACCTGGAACAAAATGACATGTCCCCCCTGCAGCGAAACATTCCCTTTACAACATAATATGGATGAATAAAGGTCAACTGGAGACGGTCTGGCCGCTGCATTCATCCCACCTGTGTGGAAATGAAACTGACAGATCAGTTCCAATGATCACAAAAAAACACTGACAATGTAAAAAAAAAAAAAAAAAAATTCTAGACAAAGATGTTTGTGTTTGTGTGTGGAGCGGCTCTACTCTACAGCGTTCCTCCATTTTCAGACCAGATGGTCAGCGCCAGATGTCTGACTTCCTTCCATCTTTCCAGGAACATTATAAGAACACACACCAGATTCACAACACCGCTCATCGGGGGTGAGGAGCTGTGAAAATATGATTTATGATGCAGCTTCAGAGACATTTTTAAAGAACCACTGTTGTATTTTTGTATTGCTGTTATATTAGTTAAGAAAACAGACACTGTTTCCACAGCTCAGTTTGAATTTTTTTTTGTTGTTGTTGTTGTTTGCCAACCAGATCAGATGTCACCACACCGAAGGGAGAGGGTGGTCACATCCCACCAGGGCTCTAACCAGCATCAGCAGGCGTTCTTGCAACTTGAACACGACTCCCTAGATGCAGGCTCATTGATATGCACAGCAACTGCTTTCAATCAGCCTCTGTGTGGACTGTTCCTTCTCCACAGATGGTTTACCTGGAAACCACCGGCATCAATGTCTTCCTCATTTATATGCTGATCTGTTTGACGGTATTATGTCTTTCCCTGTAATGTTTGCCTGCTGGATAGGTGGGGTGTGGGCACAGGGGTA
>CAAKHB010007408.1:447101-457304 GCA_901007665.1 Aeoliscus strigatus | reverse complement strand
GGGGGGGGTTATTATGAGAAGTGGATGCTGTTCAAATATCTCCATCTAAGCCACTTATGAAATTACAAGTAGAAAGGCGATTTCTGTACATGCCGACAGTTTCAAATGGCACAAGTTCTAATGACTTGGCAACAAATTATAATTTCTGTCTGATGTCTGCATTCCGGTTCCACGGTTTCTTGTTGCATGCAAGTAGGGCAAACTTCTGAGGAGACCGCATCATCGACATCTGTTTACACATGAACGCACGGCACTCATCATGCAGAGGTCTTATCGATACCAGCGTGCACAGACAGCAGAAAGGTTTGGTGGGTGCAGAAGTAGTTCAATTAGGCCAGAGCAGGTGAGAGGATGCTCTGTGTGATCAAAGGCTGCACCGATACAGGTCTGACTGCTCCATGTTGCCGAGGCGACGCTGATGTTTTTACAGAAAAAAAAAAAAAGAAATAAACTGCATGTTTATTTCGACAGCTGATCCAGGGACAGAGAGCTTGAAACGGGAGGAGGTGCAGTCAGGAAGGGGGAGGATAAACATCATTGGGGGGTGGTGATACAATTCCAGGCTGATTAACGAGGAGGAGTGAACAGCAAATCGAGGGGGGAGTTAAGACTGAATCCTGCTCTTTGATCACTACTCCAGCAAGACTTTGTACACTCCGAGCACAGTGACTCACACTGGTTTCCACAGCGATGGAGGCAGAGGAGACAGAGATTGGTTATCAGCTGTAAGCGCTTCTCGTACACTGAAATAAGACCGATTGGATGGCAGAGTTCACAGACTTTACTCCAAAGTACAGGTCCGTCAGCACTCTCTGTGCCACAACTGGAAACACCTTCTTTAAACCTCACAGGACCGATTTGTCTACTCAGTGCACATGCTGCCAATGTGTGGTCCCATGTGGTATTACACCTCAGAGCATCGAGTGTGTGTGGGCATGAGGATGGCTGAGAAACAGAGATGGAAAGATAGGTGACGAGCTTTGAAAACAGCGGCGCGTCCAGTGCTGAGCCAATAGCCATGAATCCGATTACTAGTCTGATGAGAGACTTGATGTTTCAAGGTCCCGAGTCGGCGCGTGGATCCTAGAGATAAGAGCCGGAGCTGAATGTGGAGGGACAGCGCTTGGAAACAGGCTGTAATCCAATCAGGAGGGGTGCTCATCATCACAGCGCCACCACATCTCCACCACTTCATGTGGGGACGTAGAATCACAGGGAATCCATGAACTCGTGTTACAAGTTTTCCTCTCAAATAAGGTTATTAAGGTTAAGGTTATCAAATCAAGCGGGTGTCAAGTGACATCTCAGCTCGCTCTTCACTCATTCCAGCTGAGGTCATCAGCAGTCACATCCCGTTTGTCTCCAAATCTATTTGTCTTCCTGATGAGCCAACAAACTCCATTCAAAGCCACCACCATTAGTAATCTCTGAGAAATATGTACCACTTAACGGAAATGAAGCAGAGGAGAGATAAAGACGGCTGCAAGGCACTGAAGTACTCAGTCATCAAGATGATGGACTTTTTAAAAAGCCTCCTCCTCTAACGTAGTGTGGTTGTTGTATTTCAGGATCATTCAAATCCATCCATTTTTCTTTCTTGCGTTGTTATATTTATATACAGTCCGTCAACAAATACACGTTGGTGCCTTTCTCTGTGCGGCAACAGTCAAACATTCAACTTTCCATTTCTCCACAGTCTGGTTAGTGAAGACCACACGGGTCATTCAAACATAAAGTGGGGGAGTCAGTCACACACCTTGGCACCAGGTACATCAGACACAGCCAATCACTATTCCCACCTGTAGAGGGCGCTCAATGGATCATGACAGAAAAGTGATTGAGGGTTTTGCTTTGTTTGGTTTTGTTTTGTTTTGTTTTTACAGATATGATGGTACAATAAAATATATTGAGGTTGTACAACCTGAAGAAATTATGTTCAAGTTTCATTCACACAGTTTTTAAACAGTGCTTAGGAAACAAGTATGCAAAGGGGTAACTTAGCTGCTTAGCTAAATGCATAATAGCCATGGAATCAGGGGAGCAAAGTCTGTCGGACTGATGGAGAATGAGAAAGAGGAAATGCTGCTCAAACTAGGATGCTAAAATAAGTCAAAGGAAGTATGACATGATGCCGACTGGTTCCAGCTGCTGGAGTCTCTGTCATCAACGATGTATCGTTGCAGAGGAACAACACATCGCAGAGGAAAATGTTGACTGCATTGGGTCTGGAATGTGGCCATTAATATACAGCATAAACTGCAACACTGAATGAATTCATGAATTAATGGATGACAGCAGAAGAATAAATCCCTTTAGCCTCTTCAGGTAAAAAAAACTCCAAGTTTTCTTAAAATGTAAAAAGCATCTTTCAGGTCAAAATCTTTTACTTTGATCAACCTCTACTAGGATGTGAAGGGTATGTGTGGGTTAAAGTGATGAATCACCTCAGCGCCCACAGTTCCTTTCCATGTCCCATCAACAAACTGCTCCAGTAGGTGAACTACAGAGGCAAAGGTGAGACAGGAGGCTGCACACACACTTCCCACTGACAGTTTTATGAATGTGTTTTCACACCAGACAGGAGACCGCTGACACACACATACGTTGGAAGTTGGAAGTATCTATCTTTCTATCTATCTATCTATCTATCTATCTATCTATCTATCTATCTATCTATCTATCTATCTATCTATCTATCTATCTATCTATCTATCTATCTATCTATCTATCTATCTATCTATCTATCTATCTATCTATCTATCTATCTATCTATCTATCTATCTATCTATCTATCCAGAACAGTACAATGTGAATTTTAGACTTCTCATATTTTACATTGCTTGGTTCTAAATTGTGCTAAAATTAAAATACTTCTATCCTGGTGGGAGGCGCAGAGCTGATAGCCTTCCATCTTCTGTTTTTTTCCTGGGCGCTATGAAGTCTCACAGCCACTGGTCTTCTTTCCTGTGCCACATGACTCAGACAGGAAATGTCTCCTGCCTCTGCTGCCTCTTGACGAGCACTTTATCTTCCTGTCTCCAGACACAGCCATTAAACATATTCTGTAATAGATAGTGATTTCCATCCAAGGCAAAACCTCTGCAGAGGTGTCAGGACTCAGATTTACCAGTCAGAGATATCACAGACCGTACACGTCTTCAGAATTGATGGATAGAGACATTACAGAGTGTAAATACAACACAAACGCCAATGTGATTCAATATCCTGTCTCCATTAAAGTTACTGCTGGTGGGACTTGCAGATTTAATACTTACACCGTAATCATTTCAGATAAGTCAAACTATGAATCAGAGGAACATTTGTGTATGATGGAAAGAAAGTTCAATAGTGAGAAATATGAGATGATGCAGAGTCATTGGCAAATCACAAATGTGTGCCACATGTTAGAGACAACTAAGAATAGACGCACAAGAGACTTTTTCGGTCAGACATGTTGACATGAAACAGTTGGTCACAAGCTAAAACGTGAGAGCACATCAGCTTGAATTTTACATGATAAAGAAACTTTTATGTCAAGATGGCTGCGGTGGGCGAGGGGGGTGGAGGGCTCTTTGAATGTCATGTGAATGTTAAGTGAAAGAAGAGAGCAGCAGCCTTGTGACTCTGTTTGCTCAGCCATGTGACATCCATCAAAAGACACTGCCAATATTGTGTGCGGGGCCTTTTAGTTTATTTCAATGGATTGTAGAATCGGGAAACAATTAAGTAATGAAAAAATGCATAGTCAGCGTTTTGATTTGTCCCAGCAGGCTAATTTGAAACGCTTTCATTCATATTTACCTGATGTCACTTCCTCCACATGCACTCAGGAAGATCAACACTGCCTCATGCTGGACATAAAGGGAACCTGCACTCATTGTTGTAGCTGATGGTGTACATTTAAAACATTTTAATGTTGTTGTTGTTGTTGTTGTTTCCCATCAGTTAAGAGGGACTGTGACTCAACACAACCTTTAAAATGTATATATGATATTCTGAAGTGTTTAGGAATGCAACAAAGCATGAACCTCCTTCAGTTCTCCCTTCTCCTGTCAGTCCATCTGAAGCAGGGTGTCAAGAAGCTGTCAGACGCCATCTCTGTGTGAGCCCAACTCATACTCCTTCCACAGCTTCATGCCAAAATGAACAAGGACATGCTGGAACAGTTTGGCAGCTGAAATGGTTTCTTGCCTCTAAATGTGCAGAAGGAAAAAGTGGTTTCCATAGTTACACTGTGCTTTATAAAAGCATTCAAATCCCACCAGGAAATTAGCACATTTGTTTCAATCCAAGCTCAAACTATTTCAAACTGTTTTCTGTGCAGAAACAAATTAGCTTTATTTGTTTGTTTATGAACTTGTCTATTTTAGTCCCACTGGAAAAGACGCAGACGCACAACGTGTGTTGATGGACTGGAAGTTATCTGCAACAACATCTGTCAAGAAGCATCATGCAGAACATGGAGGACACAACAGGAA
The DNA here is from genome assembly GCA_901007665.1 of Aeoliscus strigatus. Taxonomy (NCBI): domain Eukaryota; kingdom Metazoa; phylum Chordata; class Actinopteri; order Syngnathiformes; family Centriscidae; genus Aeoliscus; species Aeoliscus strigatus. The sequence continues at coordinate 452,826 of CAAKHB010007408.1, read as the reverse complement.
GCTTCAATAATCACACATGGTGCGCATCTGGCAAAAGGTACAAAAACTTTGTTTTCACTTCCTACACATGGAGAAAACTCAAAACACACACAGTTGGTTCTGCACATCTGCCAGTGGTGTATATTTAGCAGTGTCAAAGTTTGGGAGAGTGATACTACTTATATCCAAGGCCTACGCATATGGTCTCACTGGAATGAGCCAAATTAGAAAAATGTCAGATCTCAGAAATAGTGAATAATAACTAATTATAATAATTTCAGAAATAATGAGGTTTTCATTTTCGGAACAAAGATGTAAAGACTCAGTAACAGTTACTCCATCCTTCCGCCCAGCAGTGGCTCTTCTCTCCTCCTGTGCACTATCTTTGCTGTGACTCGGCCCCGCCTCTTGTGCGTGACGTCATCGGTATCCGGAAGTGAACAATCCCGTGACGTTCGGGCAGTGCTAGCATAGCATCGGAATGAGCAAAGTCTGCCTCAGTTTGCTTTTTACGCTCCGTTCAGTCAGGTATCATTTAGCAGTTTCCTTTCGTTTGTCGTCCGCTGACATCCGGTTTCACGTCGCCGACGGATGAGGCGGGATGTTTCCGTTCCTGTGGACGTTCACGGAGAGTGAGGGCGCTCACGGGACTTAACGGGATGCCGTTGAGTTTAGTCAGCTAGCAGGCTCCTTCAGACGACTATCCACAGCGTTCAGTCATGTCACGGTTCGTCGTGGAGCAGCTGTCGGGTTTCGGGGACTACACCGGCAGTCAGGAGCTGTCCGGGAGCATAAACCTGACCAACAGGCTGTCAGACGTTCGTCTGAGCCCGGATGGACGTCACGTCCATGTCCTCCCCCGGCAGCCGGGGGTCGGTCTTGTGACTTTTGACAAGTACGAAAGGCCTCAGCTGGCCCAGAACCAGAAGAAGTTGGATTTGTGTTCTTCACGGACTGCGCCGGTCGTGGATGCTCTGTATCTGGACAGTAACAGCAGCAGAGATTCAGTCATTGTGGTCGTCTACGAGGATGGAAAAGCTGAGTTTTGGAAGTTCCAGGAGAGTAAAGGTGGCTGGCATCTTCTGCAAACATCTGATCTGTGCAACAGTCCTCGGGCCAGAGTGGCTTCGGTCTGCACCTCCTCCAGCCTCATCACCTGGTGTGAGGAGCGGCCGCCCTCAGAGAGCTCCACACGCAACAAGTTCACTTTCTGCATCTGCAGACGCGACTATGAGGTGGAGGATGCTGCTGTCCGCCTGGGAGGAGTGAAGATCGCCCTCCACAACAACCCCAGGTTCACTGTGGTCAGCGCGGGCGAGTACGTTCATCTCCTTCCTGATGTGAGAACACCTCTTCACTTTCTTCTCTCCTGGTCCCCTCGCTGTGACCTCTTTAGGGTCACCACCACTTCTAAAACCACTCCTCTCAAAAAGCTGTCAGGCAAAGAATCTGATTTTCGGAGGCTGGTAACAGACTGTATCGGATATCTGTCAGCCGTTGATCCGCCTGACATCCAGGACTTCTCTCCGTCGGCCTGTGGGGGCCTGCTGCTCCTGCTCAGCACAGACTGGGTGTGTCTCCTACAGAAGGACGGGATTCTGCGACAGGTGTACAAGCTGCCCGACAACTGTTCAGCGAAGTATGGCGTGCACACGAGCTTCTGCGTGTTCCAGGACACTCTGGCGCTCGTCGTAGGACAGAACCTACATCTTATAGATTTGAACTGTGGCAGAGAGCTGGAAAAGATCACGCTGAAGACCGAAGCGTTGCTATTTGCAAACCAGGCAGAGCGGTGTACACTTCACCTCCTCTCAGAAACTGGACTGTATGTGGTGGCACACCAGCGAGCAGACACCCGACAATCGAAGACGAAGCCCTCTTCCCTCCTGGTGGAGGCGGTTTTTGAGGAGGCCTGTAAATACTACCAGCAGAGGAGCCTGAGCAGCACCCAGCTCACCGTGGAGGCTCTGAAGAGGGGTGGCAGGTTCCAGGCTCCCATCTCTTTAGCCTCGATCCTCAGGAACTACCTCAACACGGGGTCCAAGCAGAGGGCAGCACAGTCGTCCCAGAAGGGAGGCAGCGGATGGGCAGCAGGGCAGGACAAGCTCACCAGCTCTCTGGAGGTTGAGCTGAAGGCTCTGGTCTCCCTGGAGGAGGTGAAGGGGAGCCTGGTGAGGGGAAGCGTCAAAGAGGTGGAGGCCGTTTGTGAGAGTCTGGTGGAAAAAGAAGTGGCCAGACTGCTGTCGTCATCAGAGCTGGAGAAAGAAGCTCTGATGTACCTCAACTCCATCTTCAGCATCTTCCCCTGCCAGGCGTGGAGGGCGGCCCAGGCTGCCCTGCAGCTCCACTACAACGGCGAGGGCTCTCTGACCAGCAGAGCCTCCCCAGACGTGTGGAAAACTGTCCTCAGCGCGGCTCCGACATCCAGTGGACCCGCTCTCCTTCCGCTGGCAAACGGGGGGCTGCGACACAAGCACAGTCTCAAAGGCGATTACAACTCCAACTGTGAATCCACTGGCGCCCGCGTCCCAGCCGTCCTGCCCGTCTTCGAACTCCTCTGCCACTCCGTTCTCAACTTCCAGCCCAGCTGGCTGCCCAGGTTCCTGGAGCTTTCCCAGCAGCAGCAGGGCTCCGCCGGCCTCGGCCTGAGTCTGGCCACGTCCTCATGGGGCCTGACGGGCGGCAGAGGAGGGGAGGGCGTGGAGAACAATGTGCCTCTTTACAAACGAGCCCTGAGTGTCCTGTCCGTCCTGGAAGAAGACCGAGACCAACACCAGGACTTGGAGGTGGAGGTGTTGATGGTCAGCGGGCGGCCCAACGCCATCCTGCAGGCTCTGAGGGTCCTGATCGGCAAGCAGCAGTGGGGGCGGGTCACCGAGGCCGCCCAGAGGTTCTGCAAGCAGAGTCCTCTGCTGAACAAGGAGATCTTTACAACTCTGCTGTGCGAGGTGTCCCAGCACCGAGACCTGGACCCCTACCTGGACCTGCTGTGGGCGCTGTGCCCCGAGGACCTCACCGTCACAACCATTCTCAACTTGGTCCTGAAAAACCTCCCCTCCCCAAACACCCCGTCTCCCTCGTCCCCTCTGCTGTGTGGCACCCCGGCCCCCCCTGCACCCTTCGCGGACCCTCAGAGCAGTCAGCTGACCATCGGCCTGCTCAAACCTCTGCTGAGGAAGGTCCTTCAGAGGGAGACCAAGCCCAACCGGCACTACGCTGACATCCTGCAGTCGCCAACCTTCCCCCCTCCCACACCCCCTCGACACCCCACTGAACAGGCCAGAACTGGCACGGATTCCCCTTCGACACCCGAAACACAGCCATCCACGCACACGTCTGTGCACAGGGCCCTGACCTCTGACCCCGTCTGACTCCCCCACAGCCTGGTAATGTCAGATGACTTATGACTACTAGAAATGTTACTAAATGACTACTGAGGACATGACCGGTGTAAATACTGCAATTAATAAGTCTTAATGTGTAAATACTGTGTCTGTCATGTTATTTATGTCTTGAATGTCAACTCCTTGAATGTGTTCTGGTTTGGACCAGGTTTGCCAGCTCTGAAATGACACATACAGCAGCAGCTCTCCTTCCAGGACGACTCCTTCTTTGCCCTCAAAGCTGCAAACTTTGATCCCCTGTCGTCCAGACAAGCAGGCCCTTCGTGTCGGAGTCTGTCTCCTTTACAGACTTTTGACTTCACGTATTGTATGTGCTGAAACTCCAGCTCGTGCCTATGAACCAAACCAACATCTGACTTCAGGTGACTTTCCTTCTCGTCCTCTCCCACCGTCTTGTCTTGTCTGCTCCTTCAGCGTCCGGCTCACGAGACATTCCTGTCAAAGTGACTCAGTCCGCCGTTCTAATTGAATTCTGGAGGTATTTCTGTCGGGACGCTTGTGTGAGTGGGGCACATTGTGACGCCCAGCTGTCCACATTAGGTCTCGTGCGTCCTCCTTCATGGACTTTAATGTCATTAGAGATGTAAAACCTTCTGACCTGCTCCTTTAGTCCTCGCTCTGAAACTGATTGCACTTTTTTTATCACCCCTGTCCATCTGGTCATGCTTCTGAAGCATCTGTTCTGATGTTTAAATGCTGTAACTAAAATATATTTAAGTGCCTGCTGGTAAATCTTTCTCTAATGCATTTTTTTAAAATTGTTTTTGATCATTTTTAATGAAAATGTGTTTTGCTTGCATGTAAATGTGGAGCCATCCTGACCAAAGTGCTCTTTATGGTGAAACACTCCTTGGACAACCGCTCAAATGATCCCTAGAAAACTCTCTTTTGACAATCAGGCTCCAAAATGCTGCAGCACAATCTGAGCGTCTGTCACAGCACTGCGCTTCAATTTGCACTGTGGTGTCACGTTTCTGCTGCGTCACTCCCACTGTGGAGGAATGATCGGTACACTGGTTATGTGGTGTGTCCAAGATCATCAGACTGATTAAAAAAAAAAAAAAACTGATTTACTTTAGTCTGGTTTCAATCAATAAATAAATCACATCTCAGGTATTTTCACGCGTGAGTAAAATCTCAGTATCAGTGTGCGAGTCACTGGAAACCCCCTGCAGACTCTGCTCAGACTTTTAAAGGGTGAGGCTGTGTAATGTACTGAGTGAATGCTGTACGCTATTAAACTGGAGATAAATGACCTTTTCTTTTTTTACATGACGTTCAATGTTGAGTAAAGCAAAGCAGCTGATGTGACACACTTCGACGACACCCGTAACTGTTTGAGTGCCTTTTTTATGTAACTGTTGTGGTGATGATGATGATGTGTTCTTGCCACAACGTTCCAGAACTAACTCGTTCATCAGACGTCTCTGTTAAATGGCTCCATCCAACAGGTGTCAGGGGTCAGCGGCCGGCAAACTCCCTGTTCACAAAAACAGCTGCAGTTCTGGTTTGTTCAGCTCCGTCAGCACTTTGACATTCACACAAATGCACAACAGAAGCTGAGAGAGCATGTTTAGTCCAAAACATCACGACTAGTCCACGATCAGCTCTGCTTGTTGATTTCTAATACACAATAATGCTTTCATACAATCCATCACTGGCATTTGTTTCCCCTGCATCTAAATCCGTGTGTGTGTGTGTGTGTGTCCGTCCATCCTAGGAATGTTCTCCTCAGGTTAATCCAGCTGCTAACCTCTAGTGATAATAACAGCCGGGCACAGAGTTCATGAATATGTGTGGTCGTCACAGCAAACACACGAGTTCCACACGAGGACGTGACATCACATCAGAGGACGATGTGGGGGGGTTGTTCCATCTAACAGATAAAAACCTGACACCTGACGCTCTTCCTCGCTTTGTCCCCTCTGCCTGCTCACTCCTCACACAGCTCAGGCTCTGACCTGAGCCTCTCGTGCTGCCGTCCAGACTTTGACTGGTGGTGTACTGTCATTGACTGATGGTTTATTATAGACGTCTCCCTGTAAACACCCATAAATCAAAACGGGGCACTCGCTGGCCTTTGTCTGCTCTGCTCCATCCTCTATCTATTGGGTCATGGTGGGTCATGTCAGCGATGACATCAGAGGACGACTACACACATCAGACAGCCTTTTCATCACTTCTACTGATGGGTTTCTCTGAGCAGAGTCAGACTGTAATTAAACATGCAGAGACTGTAGATAGCTTTGAGGAAGCTGGTGTGTGTGTGTGTGTGTGTGTGTGTGTGTGTGTGTGTGTGTGTGTGTGTGTGTGTGTGTGTGTGTGTGTGTGTGTGTGTGTGT
>CAAKHB010007408.1:430396-447038 GCA_901007665.1 Aeoliscus strigatus | reverse complement strand
ACTGTCTCATGTGGATGTGAACGTTGAATTGGCTGAGGACGGATGTTTCAACAACATTTTGAACCATTACGTTCACTTTGAACCCTTGATTTTTATAGTTGTTTTTTTTTACAGGATTTACCGACAGCTGCTGGTAGAAATGTTCACATGTCACATTGGGGGGAGACATTATAAAGTGCTGCGTAACACATTGACGGAAGATACAATGTTGTACAAAAACAACTTATTAAGATAGAATCAGAATTTTAAAACAAAAAAATCAGTGTGGTCCTATTTTTGTGACAAGATGAAAGTCCATTCAATTCCCAACAAAAGTGCAATAAAATGGTTCATGTTAAATGTTAAAAGGTTCATTTCACCCGTCCCTAGTTGGTTCCCTGAGGTTCCCTCATGCTCTGTGCTCCTCTGATGCAGAGATCCATCTTTCCGCTCTGCGAGGAGATCTGGAGTGTTTTCTCCGTTTACCACATGCAGTGCTCGTGACTGCAGTAGCTCACTGCTGGAACATCTGTACGAGCTGGTTCATCACAATCTGGTTGCTGCAAACAGGTGTGAAAGACAGTCAAACCTGTGGGCGGGGGGGCTCATTGTCAGTAGATGAAAGGATGCAGGTCTGTCAGTGCTACTCACTCGTACAAATACGAATCCGCGTACTTCATCTTCCTGTAGTATTTGGCCAGTTTGATAGAAAAAATGATGCTGGGGATGAATAGGACCATGCACCATCCCAGACTGAACCAGAAGGCATTCTGAAAAGAAAGGGCGTGTGTGAGAGAGAGAGAGACGACCAGAGAGCGACACAGATCTTTGATTCACCAGAGATTCCAGCATGTGCGCGCAGATGATCGTCTCTGCTAAGTCCAGGGCTCCAGCGACTGGCGCACAGCGGCCTACGTCCTGGATGATCTGTGGAGAAAGGGGGGGGGGGCACAGATCAGCCACACACGTCCACTCACACTTTAACACGTGTATGTAAAGATCAGACTTTACTGCGAGTTTGGCCCAGCTTGAGTATATAACAAAATAAGTTATCTGACACTCCAGAAAATTTCGGCTCTCCTGGGAGAAAGAGAAAGAGAAAGAAAGAGAGAGGGAGAGTAAATTCCTTACATTTTCTTCGTGCACTTACAGCAGCAAATCCTGATCCGTGCAAACATTCCAGCCATGGAATTCTGGGTAAATCCTCTGCAGTGATCTTTAAATAACACCACGGTGGCTGGAGACGTAAATATTAAATGCAGCATGGTCTTCACACACGCTGCTGTGATAATGGCCGTTGATAATCAATTAGAACGTGCCGTGTTTTTTATTGTCGATAAATAAAAATTATTATTTTATTATTATTTTATTTTTATTGTCGATGCTCCTGTGTTCTGTTAGCTGAACTCTGGGTGGTTAGTTATGTTTCTACCAAACAACCGCAGAGGTCATGAGGATTCCCCCATAGGTCAAACACCTCCTCCTCCCTCGGGCCCAGACCACCGGTGGCACTAAAGAAGCACACGGAGTACGAGTCCCTCATGTGACTCGTGCCTCTACTCACAGTCTTGATTATCTGTGATGTGTTTGTGTCGGCGAAGGCTTGTGCTGTTTCCACGTTCCTCAGCACCTCCTCCACCGCCACCTAGAAGAGAAGGAGAGGGGAGAGCAGGCCTTTGAGGACAGACAGGACATCTTTGAGTTTACCCCCTCCTGTGTCCTTACGCTGATATTCCCCATAGTAGACTGCAAGCTCCAGATCGTTGAGTTCAGCCTCTCCTGGAAATAAAACCACGTCATCATTGATGGCCAACAGAAGAACCAGAGGTGGCCGCTAAAAAAAAAAAAAAAAAAAAAATACGTACAATTTCTGGGAAGATGATTTGTTCTATGTTGCTCTGAATAATCCTTATTTTGGCGGCGGAGTCTGTGAGCAAGGCCTCAACGTCGTCGGGCTTGAAGCAAGCAGAGTGGATTAGCAGCAGATGGGAATCAGGGACAGCAGCAGTCAGCCGCTGGTTCAGGACTCACCTGGACGGAGGCGCTGTCATGGAGTTGATCAGCTGTTGAATTCAGATCGATGGCGATCACTTTTTCCATCTGATAAAACCACAAACGCTGCGTGTCAAAACACGTCACACACGTCACAACGCCGACAGGTGCCAGGACTTTGGAGGTCCCACCTGCTGTCTTGTTGAAGCGAAGTTGTAAGTTGCCGCCTTTGAGGCAAATTTTTTGAGCTGACTTTTAACGTTGGAGCTGAGAAACGTGACGGTGGGCAGTGTGATGTCCATCTTGTCAAAGTGCTGCTGCACCTCTGGAATGTACTGTGTGACAGCAAGACTCGTTGAAACACTGGATCTCACACACGTTCAAGGAAAGCACAGTAACCGAACTCACTTTGGTGATGTTGAGTACGTCATCTAGGTCCACAAATTCCTGCAAGTGGAGCGTCGACCACAGACTGCAGTTTTTCTCACAGTTGCTGCAAACACCGTTTTACTTTATTAACATGAACCACGAAAAGAACAGATGCCGGATGTGTGTGTTTCTGTGAGAGGCAGATACCTGTAAATACCAGAGATATTGACGTTGTGTGATACCCCCAGTGCTGGAATCAGACCTGGAGTGTCCATGAACTGCAGAGAGCAAGTGGATTAGATGGACATTGTTCTGCAGCATCTTCTGCTGATGTCTTTACCTTCAGCAGTTGTCCGCTCCTCCAGGGTTGGCAGAGCAGACTGTAAACATGGCCGCCGACCAGGAGCAGCAGCAGCACTGCTATCATGAAGAGCCAGGAGAAGAGGAAGCTGAAACCGCTGCCCCTGCAAACACAGTTCCCGACGGTTTGATGTCGTTTCTCACAGCCAAGGAGAGAAACACCGATCCGGCCCAGAACTCACATCATGAGGAACGTGCCTCCAAAGTCTGATATCCAGGAGCGGTCCATGGGGTTGTCCCTTTCCTTCAGACCCACAGGGCCCAGGACGAGACCCAGGGAGTTGCACCCCACCACCAGGAAGACAACACAGCACATGACAAAACACACCCCCCATCTGAAGGCACACACACAAACACACACACACACAATCACTCTTCAGTGTGTATTTCTCTCGTCAGTTAACCGTCTCAGTACGTTAAGGGTTCTTGCCTGATGCGCTCGGCGCGCTCCACCATTGGGGTGACCTGTCCAATGTCTCTCTGGACCCGGTCCAGAGTGTCCAACACAGTGGTGAGGTCAAGTATGGGGTTCTTGCTCATCGACTCGGACACCCGTGCTTGTATGTTACTCAGCTCCCGCTTGCACACTGGAAACAGACGCTGTTTTTCAGACGTTCCCACCAGACAGAACTGTTTTATGATGATATTTCAAACTCACGTTGAACAAAATCCCTGGTGGATTCGGTGACGCTCTGTGGAATGCTGCCGAACCTCTCCTCCACCTGAAACGAGGTCGAGCAGTGACGGCAGATGAACTAACCACATCTAACTAAAATCCTTCTCCTTTTTTTTTTTTTTTTGCCTCATGTCTGGTTGAAGCTGATGAACAATTTTCTGCTCTCGTGCACCAGATGCCAACAATATGCACATTGTACGATACAACGATGTTTTGTTTTGTTTTGTTTTTTTACCGCCATGATTCTGGCTTTGAGATCCTCCATCTTAGCTTCATCCATTGCAGACTGGAACTCATCCATGGTGGAATGCTTTAGACAAACATACACACAGTTGACCATCATAGTACAGTGTGAATGTTTGCACATGTATTTGTGTACCTCAAATAACCTGAAGGGGGCAGCAGATTTCAGTTAAAGTACAATCTAGCTTGACGTAACCATGAACAGCTATTTGTTGGTGTGTGTGTGTGTAGAAATGGAGACAAACAGATGGGAGGAGGACACAAATCAGCAACAGCCTCTTCCAAACGGGACTTATTATGTAAAAGTTATTTTTATGTAGAAAGCTGCATGTTCAGACTGACCCACATTCATTCTGTTGTTTTAGTCATGAAGGGAAGAACTGTTTACTTACAGTGACGGCTGAGTCAATTTTGAGTTTGTCTAGCTCTCCTGTCAGTATGTTACACCGGATGCAGTCTGACCTAGTCAAGGTCACGCGGACTTCTTCTTTAACTGCTTCGAGTTCGTCGTCAAGAGCATTCCCCGTGGTCTGCAGCCTGACCAACATCCACCTCATCTCCAGCAGATGACGGTCTGCGGTTCTGATGTCTGCTTGTACAAAAGAGAGATGTGACGTTGTCACATGATTCACTGTTTACTGGTCTCACGTCAAACAACCAAGGTTTACTTTGGTCCAGAGCTCCGAGGGAATCCAGCACCAGGTTCAGGGTTCCTCTGAATTGTTGCTGGATCTCTGCACCTAAAATTGGCCCAATGTCTGTTTCACACGCACACACACGCACCATCAGTTACTCACATTAAGAAACTTGTGGCGCTAAGAGTGAATAGAGTTAGTTCTCCTCACTATCTAGGTTACTGGCGACGTCCTGAATGGTCTCAATGCTCTCGTTAAACACATGCTGGAATTGCTGGGGACAAACAGAGAAAATCAAACCTTTGCAAAGTTTGCATATCACACACGGACTGGAAAACAGCGCGTCATTCAACACGCTAATCAAACATGGCAGCCATCCCAAATGAGGGAGGACAAACAGATCCCAGCCCTGCCTCAACCACTCACTCTTGTATTGTCAGATAAGTCTATTGACAGAGGACGGAGGGCAGAGAAGCTCCAGAACCGGAGAATTTCAGCTCTGTTTGCACCACACACACAAAAAGCTGACTGATGGTGGAGGTTCAGGATTTAATGTGATAAACACCTGAAGGATTATTTGGATTATTTAAAGTCATAGGGGAAATGGTGAAGAGCAATGTGTAACTGGTGGTTAAGTACTGCTACAGGGGGTCATGTGTTACCTGGGGCACAGCAGAGAGGAAGGTGTGCAGGTTTTTTATGGTTGTGTTGAGCCCCAACGCACCCTGGTCGATACTCGCTTTGAAAGTGTCGTTGCTTTGGAACATGCAGATGTTACCGGCTCTAAAAAGAAAAAGAAAAAAAAAAAAAAAACATGACACAAACACGCGATTGGAAATGTGTCACAAACACAATCTGACGGAGGCGCACACCCAGGCGCTCAAGACAAGTCTTTTTCATGCAAATTTTCAGATAACAGCTCATTATGCCGTTCACAGGGACACACACACACACACACACACTCACAGGATAATGAGTGTGGTGAGGAACAAACACCAGTAGAGAGTTGTTCGTTCACAGTCAATAGAGTTCGTCTGCTTCTGGTACATCTTCCCGCCGCATTTGTCAAAGCAGCGACAGCACGCCAACAAGAAACCAACTATGGGCATCAGGGCGACGTACAGGAGGCCGATAGCGACACACACCAGGAACCCAGTTTCATACGACAATATCTGAAGACACACACAGACACACAGAGACAATACGCGTTACTTCAAGGCACAAAATATTACAAACAAAACCGATGTAGTCAAACAGTGAAATGTCTTTTGTGATCAGCTGTAAGACAGTAGTTTTATGTTACTGCTGTGTGTGGGGTGGGAGGTGTTGTGTGTGGGGGTGGGGGTGGTCGTACAGTGGGACACATGTGCTTCGACACTCAGGTTGCTGGGGGGGGATACTGTTTCCTATGTCTGGGAGTTTGAACATCATCCTGAAAAACTTACTTTGTTCTTGAGCTCTTCATGTAACTGGACTTTTTGAAAATATACCTGGAATATGTTCAGGATCAGATCTATTGGATTGGAGAAAGGACACACACACACACACACACACACAAACAAACACATTTCAGAGGAAAGAACAGCCCATTCTTCCTGGTCTGCCATACAAAAGCTCGTCCACTGGTATAATGTGTCCTGTGCTCTGTGCAAACATTTTAATCTCCTCAGCTCAGACAGAGGAAACGTGACACCACCATCTCACGGTTACTAGGAAACCAGGACAGTTTTTAGAAAATATTACACATTCGTGACAAGATTTAACGGGTTCATCATCACAGAACACGTGCACATGTTCACAGGGTAGTTTTCAACATTTGTCCATTTGCTAGCTGCAAATGTATGCGCATTACCCTGATTTACCTTTGGTACGGGACTCTGGGCAGGTTGTTGATGGCAAAACAACGAGAAACGAGAAACAACAAACGAGTCTCACTTACACAGTAAGTGGATGGCGTCTAAATGACAAACTGTTTCATAAAACTTGTACAAAAATGTCTTAAAGAAGAGATTTACCTTCACTGACAATGAGGCAGGTACCGTTCACTTTCGAGCGTGAGAAAGTTGACATAAAAAAGTTCTAATCCTGAGAGATTTGGTGGTTTCTTTGATGGTTTTGTAACTTGGCTGAGCTAGGATTCAAATATATTCATAAATGATTGGTAATATGTATAAAACCCAGCTGTTTGTGAAGCACAAACCCAGTAATCAGCAACTGGTATTTCAAAGCCCGGCTGGTTGATGGTTTGGAAATGAAACACGAGTCTGTTCATACGTCACGGAGTGGTCGAAACCCGTCTCCAACACCTGTCATTACCAACATCAGATCACAGTGAGTCTGCATTGGACAAAGGCTCTTAGTCATGGTTTCGAGTCCTCACATTTTCTAGAATAGCTTCAACCAAAAACAAAACCCTGAGATGAAACATGACTCCAGGCTGCATAAAAACAACAGAGCAGCTCATTAAGGTTAACGATTGACAGACAGGAATTCCTATTAACGTACTTTTAACGGCTGCTGTCAGCTTTTGTTTGGGTACGAGCTGCACACAGGCTGGAACTTACATCTGTCTCCGGGTGTAAAAGGTAATTTGATGTGACTGAATTGTTGCTGACCTTTCGGAAAGGGGTTGGGCTGGATGATGTTGAGGAAGGACTGGACCAGATCCGCCATGGGGACAGCGGTGGTATTCTCCATTTCCATGTCCTTGTACTGGGGCTGGGTGACGTTCTGCAGGGCTTCAGCTGCTGGGCAGTTGGTCTGAGGAGAGACCGACTGGAACAGACTGAGCCCCAGCAGCAGCACCGGTCCCCACAACATCCGACACATTCTCTGGGGAAAGACTTATAGAGTGATCATCTGTTCGATGCATCTGGGAACAACAAAACACATGAATAGAGCGACAATTAAGAGAAGGAAGAAACCCACAGGCTGAGTCATTAGTAACACAATGGAAACAAATTCTGACGAGCCACCATGACATTTGATTTTTTAACCTCTGTTTCACCAAACCCTGTTAGCGTTGACAGATTCTTAAAGCTTTCACCTCCATATTTGACTTATTCAGAGACTTCCAGTTGTGGAGCACCAGAAGTGCTGACATTTAAAAGCTGCAGGAAAAGTCTTGGGAGGTTAAAAAATAGGGGCAAAATAGGGGGTCGTTAGTAGAGGCAGGCTGAGCTGTGCAAACACACATAAACAGCGTGTCCAGCTCACATACCGGCATCGCTCTCTGCAGCTTTGACCACTCAAAGTGTCTGAATCTCAAATTCCCCTGTTTCCTGAAGGTTTATGTCTCTGTCGAAAAGTACTTGGCCTCAAAGAAATTCATCTTTAAAAAGATGTTCTGTTCATTTTACACGAATCTAACATCCGAGGAGCTCCTCCACATTCACACACACACACACACACACACACACACTGGAGTACAATGAGCTACTCTTCTCTACTCACCGATGGAGGTCCGGCAGCTCTGATCTCCTGTAATTCTGCGAGGAGGCCTGTGACGCCGTGGGAACCTTATATGCTTCTCTGCCGAACAGGCTGAGTGTCTGACTGGAGAACAGTGGCACTAAAATGAGAGTGAGGGAGAGAGGAGAGGAGAGGGAGGGTCTGACAGTAAGAAACAGAGACGGAGGGAGTGACGATGGGGAAAAGGAGACAGAGCGAGGGAAGAAGTAAATAATTGTCAGGATTACATGCAAACAAATGTTTTTTGTTTTTACCCACATTGCTTCCTGGATCCTGATGTGTGTGTGCGTGTGTGTGTGTGTGTGTGTGCACATGCATGTCAAGAGAACAAAGAGCCGTATGTTCAGTAATATTAACATGCGTGTTCTTTGTTCATATGCCGTGATAAGAAGAGAGCAGAGTCATTTCAAAGCAGCAGCACACAAACACTCATCCAGTCATTCCTGAGCCAGGATCAGATCGCTCGGAGGGAGAAACGTGGGACATCTGAAGGTTGTCAGGACCGCCTCGAAAACATTTCAGCAAGAAAAGGGTAAAGTGTGTTCGCAGCAGAACAAGACGAGGAGTGCTCTACTGACACTAACAAACAGGGATGGAGACTATCACACTCACCTACTTCTTTCTGCAGCCACTTGGAGGGGGAAGACAAGTAGTGGTGACCTGGAGATCTGTGGGAAGCTGTCTGCAAGGCAGTGGGATGTTCTGAGGAAGTCTCTGGCCTCGTCTGTTACAAGAGAAGGAGGAAATAGATTTGCGCTGAAAGGAACTTGATAGTTCTATAGGAAACAATCAGATTACCCCTTCTAAACTGTCGCCATGCAAATAAAGCAGAGGGAGCTTGCAAACGCATGTTTGTCCACCAGTTGTCTCCCTAATCGGGATCCAGCAGCCGTGGTTGTCAATTACAAGCTGATCCTTTAATCTGCCGCCAGGAGAGAATTTAGCAAGAAGCTTTTGTACGTGAAGGCTTTCAACGACGTTCCTGTCCTAATGATCATTGTCACCGAGTCGGACTCCCGTTCCCTTTCTCAGTTTGCTTTCACTCCCTCTAGCACAGTCACAGCCGCACCACGTGAACACCCTTCTTCATTTGAATCCAGATTTGGGTTGTTGTCTGAAATATTTAAGAATTATACTTCACATGAAGTAGTTGACTAATTGGCTTGGGTTAAAATATAAATATAAATAGTAGAAAGTGTTTGAAGTGGGGTCAGGAATGGACCCATAATCCAAGATGAAAATGCCCGAATCCATCGGGCTCAAATTATGAAAGGGTGGTTCGGGGAGCATGAGACATGTTGACACATGGATTGGCCCTCCCCCAGAGTCCACTCATGCCATGAGTGAATGGGTGCAGATGTTTTGGCCAGGAAGTGCAGCTTACAGAGGCAGGGTTGCAGAGATTTGGCGTGTTAGCGGCACAACACATTCACCTGCGTGTGGACATACAGTTTATGGGGGTGCAGTGACAATGCTGAGGCAGACCCCACTAATAAGACGACCCTACCTGAACTGCTTGTCTGGGGCTCGGTTGTCCTGTGACGAACCTGGGATGTTCAGTGTGTGCCCTGCAAGGTTGCTGCCTCAATCCCCGTCACCCGTCAGAACCGAGTAACAATACTGATGTGTCCTTTCTTGTGGAGGCTTTTTCAGCGTGTATCCAGTAACTCAGGAAGATTCTAGGAAAGCACGTACTGAGGCTTGTGTCGATTACGTTTGTGACGAGTGATGGCCGTCTGACACCGATGCAATGCTCTCATACAAGCTTTAAAGTCTTCTAAGTCGGAGCAGCATTTCCTGTCAGCCACTACTTCAAAGCTCGCTTTGACGCGCAATAAGTCACGTGACCACCGGAGTAACTGGGTCTCTGGGTCTCTCTGACCCCGTCTTAAAGAGTCATTACTGTTGCAATTGTCCTTTAATCTTTGATGCTCCTTTTAACAGTCATCAAAAGACGAGGGTTCAGAATCTGCATGAGTGATGATTATTAGAGATCATTCATTCAGAAAAAAAGATTCAGTCATTGCTCCTTTCCTGAACGTAGAATAGATTAGAAAAATACGTTAATCATCCCATGAGGGAAATTCACCTGTCTCAACAGCCAAAAGTAAAACAAAACTATTTACAAATTTGTTTAGAATGAAAGGGGAAATATACAGATGTGCAGTTGTCAGTTTTTATCTAGTATAAATGCAGTAAGTACAGTTGTAGGGCAATGATAAAAAGATATTTAAATGTTGACAGTTTTTAACAGCAGTGTTTCTGTCACATAGAGGACACTGATTGGAGAGTGCGATGGTGAATGGCAGGAATGATTTGTGACAGCAGAGCTGAAGGAGTCTGTTAGAGTAGGACACATTTATCCAAATATAACCTGAGCTTGACGAAATATGGAAATTCATTTGGGTGCAGGTGTCTGTTATGTAATCATCTTTTGCTGCCTGACAAGATTTACCAATGAGCCGATGATGTGCAGATATGAAAGCAGTAGGCAGCCGTGGCTGCGTCACACATCTCTCCAGATCTCATTCTGTCCCAATATGAGTGATGCTGCACAAAGGCTGTCAGAGACGCTGATGAAGATTTCAACCACGACAACCTATCGACAACTGAGGTTTGAGGATGGAGGAATTTCTGACAGGCTGCTCTGTGAGACCCCTGCTGGCAAGTTGGGTCAATGACAGTCAAATGGAGCTGAATGTAACTAAAAAAACCCAGTTTCATTATTCTGCTTATTTCCCCTTTAATTAAATATCTACTTGTTTATAAGTTAGAGCAGGAGGGTTTGATATTCTTGTTTTGTCACTGTGGGAATCTGCAGCATCTGAGAAGCTCCTCAAGATGACTTGGTATGAAACAAAAGAACTTCACAGAAAAAAAACAACTTTTTTTCTCTAAATGTGGTTATTTATTTCATTTGTGCATCTGATACACGTTCAGATGGACCAGGAACCTACAACAGCAGAAAATAGCTATTAAATATCTCTTGAATGTGAACATATTGTGAAAATGAAGCCAGATTCAGTGATGAGCTGCTGGACAAACATCAGAGCAGACTCCTGCGTATGTTATCATGAGCACTGTACAGATGGGTTGGGACCAAAACAGGATGTCCGTACATATAGAAAAATAAATACAGTTTGCTAAAATGAGGGCAAAATTCCTTTATCAGTGATTGTACCATTGAGAATCACATAAAAAAAACTTTAACAGGCTTTTTCATCTCTTTACATTAGATTGAGTTTCTTGCTGTTCAAGGGAGGAATACATAGAATAACTTTTACAGAAAATCACTAGCTAAAATATACAAGCACAGACACAAACATGAGGAGTAAAGCCAACAGATTGATTCTTCATGAAACAAACAGCGCAGTGTCATCAATATCTAAAGAATCTTTACATGGAGCTCCTTGGTCTGCAGCTTTCGTACATGTGATTAAAAACCATTTCTGGGAAACTTAAGTTAATACAAAAAGTTTTTTTTCCTTATTTTACAATCCTGTAAAACTTGTTTTTAAAATATTTTGAGTAGCAAATTTGATTTCTGTCGCATTCACCCTTTGACAGACAATTCTTAGACAAAGCGAAACAGTTCTGCAACGACAAGACGACAGATCCAGAGCATTGGAAATTTAGTGAGGAAACCGCAATCCAGTGTGCTGCTTTGGACTCACATCCAACATGATGTGGTACTGGATTAGAAACACAAGCCTTGTTTCCCCCCCAACCTGTTTTCTCGCACAGAAGCCGACGACCTCATGACGGCGTGACATCTGACACAGATGGATGACATTCTAACAAGCATAGACTTAAATGAAAGTTATAATCGTCACAATAAAATGATCTAACAGCAATACGTACACATTAATATACTGCAGGTTCAGATGTTTTACAGTTCTTACATTAGCAACAATAGAAGAGAAAAAAAAACAACATTGTCAATTCATAAGAAATATAGATTGGAGTTAATAGTGAAAACAGTGCAAAGAATATTCTGGGGTGTTTTTTGTTTGCTTGCTTGTCTGTTTTTTAAAAATTGTTTACAAAAATAAAAATAAAAAAAAATCAAAATCAAAACAAGTCTAAAACATAGAAAATGAAAACACACTTCTGTAGTGTCTGGTGCTCTGGTCCAGACATGCTGCGTACCACTTCTGCTGTACCTCAAGGTTTGATGTTGTGGGGGAGTGTGTGTTAGTGGGTGCACTGGTTGTGTGTGTGTATGTGTATGTGTGTGTGTGTATGTGTATATGTGTGTGTGTGTTGTTTGTGTATTTTAAGATTTAGCGTAGTGGCTCTCAACTCCGGTCCTCAAGCTCCGGCACTGTACAGGTTTTTGTTCCAACCAGGTCCTACAAAAACAAATAATTGGAGTTTTTTAAAAAACGGTTGAAGAATTTTTCTGCTAAGAGTGCACACAGTTTTCTGCAGCCTGCAAAACAAAATAAGTTAAATGAAAAGCAATTCTTTCCTGTGACATGAGCACAACAGAAACAGCGAGGAGCGTCAAACAAAACGCACGCCTGAGAGACCCGAGGTTGGAACAAGAACCCACTGACACGGCGGCCATGATGAGCACTTGGACAACGGGACACACCAGCTCTGGCTTAACGCTAAAGTGTGCGACGACGGGGCGTAAACAAACACGTAGTGTCACCACACCTCTAAGAGGACTGACTGGAGCCGAGCTGCAGGGGCTGAGCATCACTGAGCTTCTGCTACAATGTGAGGGAACGTCAGGTCCGCCCACCTTCACTAACCACCCTGCTGTTGTCTTCCAAAGAACAGAACTGAACAAAATGAACCAAAGCAAATGGAACACACGCGCTTGAGGCCCCTCCCCCCTCCCTGACTCCTCTGGCTAGTGTGTGGCTCAGGTGGATCCCAGTAGGTTTAAGCATTGACAAGGGCCTGGCTGGCTGGGACCTCAGCGTTCTACTGGGATGACTGGGAGTTGTCATTCTTGCTCTCCTGACTGGAAGGAGCCTTGTTGTTCCAGGGCGAGTGTGCCCCCAGAGCGGGCGAGCTGCTGAAACTGTCCTCATCTTCCAGGCCATTCGCCCCATCGAACTGTGTGTTCTCCAGGCGTGTGATCAGACGCTCGTCCTCGTCACCAAACTCCCCTCCCATCAGAGTGGGCTCTCCCACCATCATCACGTCCTAAAGGGGACAGTAAGGGCCGGTACATATTATCCCCATTATACAGGGGGGTGGGCGGAACGACTGGCTGCTGGTCGAGTTGACACTACTGTAGTTTGTGAGCTCCAACTGGGATCAGACCCACGTTCTACATAATGTTTATATTATTCAATGACAATAGAATTTCAGATCAATTCAGATCAGGGTCCAAGAAACCCAAGTTGACGACATTAGCGCCCTCTCATTCAGAGCCCAGTCGCATCAGGACACTGTGCTGTTCCTCTGGGATCAGATGGGGTTATGTAACCTGACAGGTCAGCAGTCCGTGCGGCTCTCTGCCCCTGTTCCAAGAACCGGGGTCGAGGGCCCTCCCTACTGGCCAGCAGTGGGCATCCCTGATCCTTGAGTGCTGCATCACAAGCAGGGTTTCATTCCACCTCGGGTCTCAGTCAACCAACCAAATAAGCAAAGACAGCAGTGCTGGGTGAGTCGTGTGCTCTGAGTGATCATTTGGTGAATCAGGCTGACTGGAAGACAAAACCTAACTGACCCACTGGAAAGCAGAGCAAAATAACACCCCCCACCCGCAGTATAGAGATGGAGGTCACTCGTGCCTCCTCTATATCCACCCATTAACCTTTGGCCCCAGAGGACCAGGGACTGCCCATCACTGGTTCACATCATCTGCTAGCTAAATCATCACCCATCACTACTTGATACAAAACCCACCTCCAGGACTCTATTCTTCAGCTAACACACCCTACACCTATGATTTCAGCCCCCACCCTTTGGCCTATGCCCCCCCCCCACCTCCCAGCCCTGCTCAGCTGATCTTGGAGGGGCAGATAGCTGTCAAGTAGATGTAATGCTTACAGGTACCTGACTGGAGAGAGAAAAGCTGTTGGCTGGACTCTTCTTTTTGCTGTTGCTGTTGTTATTGCTGCCTCCGCCGGAGCTCACGGTGCTCCCGCCAGACACCTTCCGTTTTCGCCGCTTGTTTGGTGCTTGTCTGGCTGGCTCAGCTACATGGACGAGGACAGGAAGATGTCAGATCTGTACAGCCATGTGTTTTCTGTCTGTCTGTGAATGTGACGTTTTAAAGGTCAGTGCTACCTGGAGGTGCTACCATTCTTTGCCACTTTTGGAAGAGACAAGTCTTCAGACAGTCTCTGGGACTCAAACTGTAGGTCTTATGCCTGGACATCAACTCTTGCATGGGCTCCAGTATCACACAGAGCTTAAGAGCAGAACAACAGAACAAACATTAGGACATGCTGCTTGTGAAGCTCAGGTGAATCCAATTACTAATCTTAGTAAAGAGGAAACAGCCTTACACGGAGGTAGTTGAGCGTAGAGTTGGACAGCCCACATCTGGTGATGTTTTTAGCCAGCTGATCTAGCATCTGAGGATCCTGCGTGTTGAGGTTAATAGGTTAAGTTTATTTTTCTGAGAAAAAAAAAGTATTTAAAACGGTGTGTCTTTTTTTTCGAGACAAGCACTTACATGCATTGCCAAAATACTCCTGGGCAGAACCTCTCTGTGTTGTCTGATACTGAAGTGCCACGTCTTGATCCTCATCATGTCATCAAACATAAACTCCAGGTACAGACGGCCTTCCACACAAACCTTCCATAGACAAAAAACACTCAACTTCACAGCAGACATAAGTAAAGACTGTGTCTGTGTGTGTGTGAGTGTGTAGCGACATTCAGCGTACCTGTGTGAACATAGGTTTGCCGTTCTGGGTGACCATGGTGCACTGGTCGCAGTCAAGAGACACAAAGTTACTGTGGAAAGACTCTTTCGGATGCTTCAAAACGTAGAACAGCTCGGTGGCGCCCCCCTCAAAGATACTCCGAAAGTATCGTGGAATCAACGTCCTGCCAATGGCTGTATGCAACAAAACAATCCATGAATTAGAAAAAGCCGGAGAGAAATAACTCAAATATAAAGGGGAACACGAAGGAAGGTGGCTGGATACGGGAGCAATGAAACACCAATGAAAGACATCTGACAGGAAAAATAAAATACTAATTCTCATATTATGAACAAATACATTTCAAATTAAAAAATGTACGATGATTGCAGTAAATCATCTGCACTTTCTATTAGGAAGTATTTTTACTGTATCGTTTGGGTCCGTCCTCCAGACAAAAGGTGATGGTGAGCATTGCGTCATCCTCAAAGAACTCTGTGGTGAAGGCGTCCCACCAGAGATTGTCACAATCCTGGAAGCAGAACAATTACGAATGATGACAAAACATCTGAAACAATCACTGTGAAAAACCCAATAAATTATCTCCTTATAATTATACAACACTGTTCACCTGCAATGACATGGTTGCTCAGCCTAAAACAGCCAATGAAATGAAACAGATGCTTGTGTTTGATAGAGATGACGTAAACTCTGGATGTATTCACGCTGCTCTAAAAATCAGATCAGATCTTCGCTTTGTTAAAATTCTGCTCTCCCACCTTGTGATCTGGCACTTTCTGACATTCATATGGCCTGAGTGCATGTAAGAGTGTGGGGGACAAGGACGATATGCAGATAAATCCCCGTGAGACACAACCGTGTTTTTACAGCAGCCACAAGTGCTATGCTAACAAAATCACAAACAGAAACGCCAGAGAGCGTATTGCTGAAATTCGCAGATAAGAAGAGTTGAGTTGATGGGTTTGTTGTGCTGTTGCGCTTTACGGCACGTTGTTGCTGTGGAAACGAAAGGAGTTCACAGGGCACCTCGGTGTGAACTGAACTGTTGCAAGTGGATGCACGTTCCAAGTTGTTCTGCTTGGAATCCTTGATCTGGACCAGCCTTTGGACGTGCCCCCGCAAACCTGACTCAAATAACAGCCTGTTATCATGCTTCCGCAGCTTCACTGGGACTGTTCATTTGAATCAGGTGTCAAACGGGGCAGACGCTCCCTGAGGACCAGGATCAATACCCACAGTTTTAAAGGATGCATCAGATATCAGCTGTTTTACTAACGTGAAACTGAAATGGCGTGTGTGTGTGTGTGAGGTTGGCATGCATACTCTGTACTGTACATAAGAGATGAAGGGGGGCAGGGCTCATTACAGGTACTCAGCTGGGCACTCTGGCATATAAACAGTTACCACTCCAATTACGTTTTAGTCAGGTTGATCAGATAATCCTATTAGAGCCTCAATGTAAATTGAGTCAGAGAGGTCTCAGGATTAATTTCTCTCCAAATCCCTGGCATGGCTGGCAACAAATAAACAGCAGCTGGGAGGAAATGTGAAAACATGGCAAAAGAACCTGCAAAATGCATTGCATGTTTTTTACTTTAACATCACTCTCCCACCTCCGTCCAATTCTGTAGCCTCTTGTTCAGCTCATATATCCGGTAGTCTGTCTGGTTCCCGTACGGCGTGGGTCTCCTGGAACAGGAAACAGCGTGTTTATCATCATGAAGTTAGAGCTGCTTCTTTCAAAAACACCAGCAGCTACAAATGAATAATTATATGAGGGTTTATTGCCTTATTTATAAGCATCCCTGAAGAAAGAATACATAGTGTATAAAGTATTTTTGAGCTGCACGTAATTGGACCTACCCCATTCCTGGCTCCATGTACGACGGGGGATACATGGGTGTAGGCCTGACAGAAACAACCCCAGGACAATCAGTAAGTCACATTATGTAAGTGTGTGTCATGTACTACAATACAGGCAGTAAACAATAGTAACAACTCCATGACAACCATCGTCATGTACACCAGTATAAAAAGTACAGCAGACTGATGAAAATGCT